>PVJH01011450.1:0-68854 GCA_004026705.1 Nesogale talazaci | reverse complement strand
TCTGGCTCATCCTGCTCTCTGAACATGTTTTTTAGGATAAAATTATCTCAGTCTGTAAGAAACAGAGGGCCGACAAGAACACCCCGCCCTGGAAGGTGTATGTTGTTGCCATGAAGGGTGTCATGTTGGCTTTGTTTAAGGATTTGTTGTGTTCCATCCTGAATGGAAGAGGACTCTCTCTGTGGAATATGAAACCTCTTGAGTTAGTGCAAGTCTCCTGAGTGCCTGCACTAAGAGTACTGACTTCCCTGCTCAGTTTCTGGGAGAGGCGTTGGTGCTAAAAATATACTTGAGGAAAGACAAAATTGTAATAATAAAGTCTCAAACAGCAGAGCAGCAGAAACTCAGAAAACAACAACAACATTAAAGTCCAACATGCCATCTTAAAGCACAAGATGACATAAAGGCTGAAGGTCACAGCATATCAATAATAATAATATCCCCCGTGTATGTCACTTTCTAAATTACAAAATGCTTTATGCAGTGAGGTGACTGTAATAATCATTGATACAGGCACCACTTTGCAGACAAAGAAGTAGCCTGAGAAAGTGTTAGCAACTAGGTTAAGGGGCCAGAACCCAGATAGTGCGAACAGGAGAATGAAAGGCAGGTCCTTGGACTTAAAGGGCAGACCTCCTTCCCTGTGGGCCTCCTTCCATGCAAGCACGGCCACCTCTGAGCTGTCCCCAGGTTCTCACCACTCCTTGGTCCCCACCTCTGATGTGTCAACCCTTCAGGTAGGTTCTGGGGATGTTGTGATCCACAGGACATGGTCCCTACCTACACAGCAAACCTCTAACAAAGGTCAGAGATAGCATAAGACAAATCAGCCCTTATGGTAGAGTGAGGTATATGCTATGCAGCAGGTGCACAGCAGGCAGTGACAGCACCCAAGGAAGGCCGCTCACCATACCATGAGTCGCGGTGGCTTTCCAGAGGTGCTGACATTGACCAAGTCACAAGAGCTGAGTAGGAGCTGAAGGCACCAGGACTATTGCAGACCCCCAGTAAAGCATGCACCGTGTTTCCCCATAAAATAAAGCCCTAGCAGGATTTCTAAGAATTTGAGCAATATAGGCCTTACCCTGAAAATAAGACCTAGTGATGGGCATGGCTACACAACGTAGCTGTACAGCCCATGCATTTCATCGCTGGGTGGAGACGAAGACAGGCAGTCCTTCTCATCTGCCCCATTGTGACCTACCTGCAGACTCTTGACATTGCAATAAATAAGCCATTCAAAGACTATTTGCACATGGAAGTTAATGACTACATTGAAAATATAATGACAGGGCTGAGCCCCGGTGGCGCAGTGTTTGTGCGCGGGACTGCGGCCCACTGGGACGGAGGTTCAATTCCAGCAGTGGGGCTGGCCCTCCTTCTCCCACCACCGGAGAGCAGTGATGCCATATATATATATATATATATATATATATATATATATATATATATATAATGACAAGATATCAGAGTGGAAACTTTGTGCAGCCTACCCTGCAAGAAGAGGTCATGATTTGGGTGAAGAATTCATGGGATAAAATCACTGACACTGTTGTTACCAATGCATTGAGCAGGTAACATGGGTAAGAACTCGTTGAATGAGAGCTCTATGGCTCCACATAAGAGATTGGGGCCAATGGATCTAAAGGAAATCGCGTTGCAAGAAATGCAGGATGGAATTCGGGGTTTGGAGAGTCATGATGATGTTCCAGAAGAAAACGACTTAACTTTACTTGGTAAATGTAGATTGTTGTACCGTACTTTAAGAAAATAACACATCCCCTGAAAATAAGCCCTGGGTTTTCTTGAGGAAAAATAAATATAAGACCCTGTCTTATTTTTGAGGAAATACGGTATAAAGTCAGCCCTGAAGGGCGGTGACCCAGGGTCAGGTCCAGGCTAGGGAGAAGACCCAAGAGGTTTACAACTGTAACTTCCTGTGCCCTTGTCTACTGACCATCTAAACAGAAGTGCCATCTACCCACACCAGTCCATTCAGCCATAGTCATCTCTAATAGCTGTACTCATCAAAGGAGTTCTTCTTAGAAATGTGTATGTGCCAAGCACTGTCCCAGGAAGCATGCAGGATAGAGAGATCCATAGAGCGTTGTGCCAGCTGGGGTGAAGGCTGCCTTCTAGCTGCAGAGGTTTCAAGTGTACACATTGCAACCAGCTGGCAGGGGTGAGGCCCCTGAGAGGAGGTGGCCAGGCCTATGGGGGGGTGGTGTCAGGGAGAGAAACATACTCCTCATCTGAGGGGGCATTGTTAGAGGCCAACACTCAGCCTCCATTTTCCTTGGGTCTGTTTGCTTATTTGATGTGTTCTGTGTTCTGAAATTTGTTTTCCAACAGATTCTGTGGCAACAGCGTCCGGGCCCCTACTAGTTGAAGTTGCCAAAACTCCTGGTGCCAGCCTTGGGGTTGCTCTGACTACCTCGATGTGCTGTAACAAACAGGTCATTGTCATCGACAAAATCAAATCTGCAAGTATTGCAGACAGGTGAGTGCTGTACACAAGTACCTCCTTGTCCAAGACTGCAGTGGGGAGGTGGGGGGAAGGGGGTTATTCAAGCCAACTGGTGTGCAGCACGTGTAATAGGGAGGGACTTCAAAATGTTCATGGGGGAAATGGAATGACAAGGATGGAGTTTCTACACACCGTTGGAAGCCCCCTGGTACATACACACATAAAGGTTAAATGTACGTTTCGTGTAGGAAAACAAGTTACTTTTGTGTTGCTGAGAAATCTGCCTACCTTATCAGCCAGCCCCTATTAGAAGTGCCACCTCCTCAGATGTCTGGCGGGCCCTTTACAAGGGGAGAGGAAGAGGTGAATTTAAGGCAAATGGCCACGCAAGTTTTTCCCCAGGCTAATACCCATTCTTGATAAAGGGTGGCCAAGTGGATTCATATCATGCTACTTGCAGTGATATCCCAGGTTTTACCAAATTGTCAGCAATGAAACCCTGCCGTTCTAAGATCTCAGACCTTCTCTGTTAAATGTGTGTGGGTGGCAGATGGAATCTTTCAAGAAGAGTCCTATGCCGTCATAGTTTATCTCAGGGACTGCATAATCTTTAAGGGCCCCTTAAAGCATCATTCATTCTTTGGTCATAGAAACGAAATTCCTTTATCTTGAAATGTATTTTTTCCCTGATGAAGAGTTTAGACTTAATAAAGTAGAGAGAGTTGCACGGCTGCCTTCCCACCTCATAAACGATCGTCCCAGGTCCTCCTAAGAAAGCCCCCTAGCCTTTCACAGTGGAAGGACTCTGAAGCACGTGGATAGGAAGGTATCCTTTCTGATGGAAAGGAGGGCTTGGGGCGCCTTTGTCTCGAAGCGTCAACTGTTCAGAGGGCGGGCATTGTGATGTTGTCTCCAGCAGCCTGTCACCCGTGCACTTCTCCAGTCTTCTCTTCCACACCGCTTTGCCCTGCACGGCAGCAAGCTCCCGACTGCTCAGCTCGGGCTCTCCCGTGTGCCAGGTGCCCTCTAGCTCAGTGGTGCAGGGTGCTTTCAGGCCCTCCTGGTTTGGGTTGTGTGTGTCTTTGCAGGTTTTTGTTTGTTTGTTTGTTTGTTTGTTTGTTGCTTTCCAACACTGAGTAGCCAGTGTAAGGAGCTGTCCACTTGCCTGGTACCTGAGGATGCTGACCATTGGGTGTGCTTTTCTCAATCCTCTCCAGTCTCCTGAGGTCAGCACGATGGCGCAGCCACACACACATCCCACCTCCCGTCCCTCCCTACAGAGTCTTTCCTCCCTTTGAACGGGCATCATTCCCATTTGTCGTTCAGAGGTGCTGTGCTAAACTCCAGAGGAACAAAGTCCCATCCAGTAACACTGAGCTGGTAATCAGGGAGGTTGGGTGACAGGCTTCTAAGGGAGTCCTGGCTGACTCTCCCCCCAAACCCTTGCCATTCCTGCATCTAATAGTTATAGACAACCCTGTTCCAATCCTGAGATTCTAAATATTTGCCAACTCATCCATTGTAGCTATAAAATATTTAAGAGGAAAGTGATCACTGTAACATTCAGAGGAAGTTTGTTTTTCCTTCCCTTCACTCACCTCCCCCAAACTTTCAGCACCAAACTACCCCAAGCTCGTGTTGAGAAAATGAGAGAAGAAATCCTTTTCCTGAAGCGATCTGTGTTTTCTACAACATTTCACATTCCCATTCTACCCAAAGTACTTCAGATGGACCGATGGTCTTTGCTCCAACATTCAAACTCTTCCTCCTTTCTAAAAAGGTCATAGAAAATGGTGCGATTTCAGCCGTCATGGTTGGAAGCAGCACAGTCTGGCAGGCAGGGTGCTGAACATCTGCCCTCTCTCTGCAGATGTGGGGCACTGCACGTCGGAGACCACATCCTGTCCATCGATGGAACCAGCATGGAGTACTGCACGCTCGCCGAGGCCACCCAGTTCCTGGCCAACACCACCGACCAGGTCAAGCTAGAGATTCTGCCCCATCATCAGACCCGCCTAGCCCTCAAGGGACCCGAACACGGTGAGGAGACCGGGCCAGAAGAGTCTCTTTCTGGTCCCTGAACACCAGCAGAGTCAGAAAGCAGAAAGAGTCCCACCTCATCTCATTTCCCCTCAAAATTACACCCTAGCTTTGTTTTTGACTCGTCTCTTCCAAATGCCTTTCAAGCCACTACTATTACTACTATTATCATTATTCATCCCCAAATGGCGAAAACTTTTGTTTGGGGAGTTAAAAAAAATCTCAGATTAGGACTACTTCATATTTAAATATATAAGTAATATTTAAATAGATGACAATAAAATACTTAGAGCCTTTGGTAAAACTGAATATGCAGAGAAAGGAAATAATTGGACTCCTTTTATTTGTATTGAATTTTGAGTATGCGTTGGAGGACAATGAAAGCTAATAGTGTAACTCACACCTATTTTTTATTTTTATTTTTAGGTGTTGCTATGCAGTAGATGTTAATAGCCAAACCAAAGAACAAACTCACTGCCATCAATTGAGTCAGTCCTGCCTCATAGTGACCCTATTGGACAGGGCAGAATTGCCTCTGTGGGTTTCTGAGACTGTAACTCAGAAACAGTCTATTCCCAGGAATAGAATGCCTCCTCTTTCTCCCTCAGAGTGGCTTGTAGTTTAGAACTTCTGATCTTATGGAAACCAGCCAAACACTGAAGTCCTACTCTACCACGGTTTCTTAGATATTAATAGCACCCCTTGCAAATAGTTGGGGGGTGGCATATAACAGGTTAATGAAGGGTCAATGTTCTAGCTATTGTGTCAATTGACCAGAATAACTTTGGTGGGGCTGAGAGGAAACAGAGACCAAGGATTATCCCAGCTAAACCCTGTCTCTGGGAGCATCAGAATTTTGGACATGTCTTCAATGAAAGGTGTAAGCTAAAAGAGTCTGCATGTTTGCCTCCTGGAAGCTCACATATGCTTGCTGAGTGGTTTGAATCTCTTCCTCTCCAGGCCTCCTTACACATCTGTGAACAAAGCCTGGTGCATTTTTTTATTTGACCCCCCAAATCAAATGAAGGCCAAGACTCCAATAGGGGAAGCCAAGCAGGTCTGGGGGAGGCATTTAAACTCCGCAGCCTTTTCTTCCCTGAAATCAAGTCTGTTCCATCCACTCTGCCTCTTCCTTCCTTCCCGCCTGAGACCTCACTAGCATTGCTGAGATGGCCTAAAGGAAGGACATGCGTTTGTGTGTGTTTAGAGAAAGAGCAATTGGCTCCGGAATGGGAATTTTGCTTATGAGACGATCATTTGTACGACATCTCTCCCACCTACTCTAATACACTGTACAGTGTGGGCAAGAAGAAGAGAGAAAACATCGCAGAACCAGATCATTTTCATACTGAGTGAGTCAGCTCGCTGTACCCTTTTTAATTAAATGGAGCTTAGACAGCCCTGGAGCTAATGAAAATCTCTAACACAGCAGTGCCCTTATCAGATTTTAATTTTACACATTGGAGCAGAGCGAGGATGCAGCGGAGGCTGGGCATGGAAAGGCATTCGGCATCCTTTGACTAGCAGTGATGAGGAACCCTGGGAGCGAGCGAGGCTTTCTCACAGACCAGCTGAAAGCAGAGATCCCTAAAACTGTGACCTGGCCCCTAAATTCATCAAAAGTCACCTTTAGACCTGAGGCCCTGCTGTACATGTACAGGAATGCACAGGATACCAAGCTGTTCTGCGTGGAAGGAAGACTATGAAATTCTGCTGTTCACGAAGCAGACATGTGTAGCACGCCCTTTTAGATGTAACCGCCTTGAGCCACCGCACCCCTCCCCTCTTTACTTACACAGGGAGCCCTGGTGGTGAACTGGTTACACATTGGGCTGCCAGTTCGAAAGTCAGCACTTCAGAACCACCATCCACTCCGTGGGGGAAAGATGGGGCTTTCTACTCCTTTGGAGGATGAGTCTTGGAAACGCACAGGGGCAGTTCTACCCTGTCCGAGAGGGTCACCGTGAGTCCGCAGCGACTCCATGACAGTGAGGTTTTTGGTTTATTTACGTTGTGTGTGAATCAACAAACACTGATGTGATCTCCAGATCACTCTTTTGTTAACCACCAGACTCAAGTTGAGAAGACAAATTTATGAACCAAGAGCTGAGGGTCTTCTTCCCTGTGGAGGATCTGACGGCACTTGTGCAATGAGAACTACTGGTTTGAGTCATTCTGCTTTCTGCGTCTGACCCCATCACCTACTTTTGCTGAAAGCTGTGCCCTGTCTTCCCGATCTAGCCTGCAGTCATCTCCCCACGTTCTACAGGGTGAACATGAGACTTGCACTTCCAAGAGTAAATTGATTTTGGCTCCAAAACACAGATAAATGACCATTGAAGAATGAAAATAAAAAATTTCCATTCCCCCCCCCAAAGGAAAATCTTTATTATGTATATAATCCTTGAACTTTGTTTTGTCTGTAGGAAATTAATGCATACTTTTAACAGTTTCCACAAGAAAGTTCTAGTTATTTTTATCCTAACCTCTTATACCTGAACAATGTGTTTCTAAATGCATGGGTGGAGGGATATGTAGTATTTCCAAGATTTTGCTTGGCAACAAAACCCTAGTCACCCCAGGGTTTTCTGGGTCATGTGAAAAATCAACTTGTCTTTTCCTGGTAAATTACCAGCACTAAAGAAGCAGAATTTAGAAATAATTTCCATGCTGGGACTTGGAAGACATCATCTACATCGTGTTCTTATCCATCATGATGTGTTCTACAGAAGGGATTTATGATATCTCCTCTAAAATTTAAGTGCCTAATGTATGACATTTTTAAAGTGCCAGATATTCCACATTCCCATTACAAGTTACTTGGTTCACCAATACAGAGAAAAGCTGGCAAGATCTAATGACTGATGGGCATCCATTCTGCAGAATAACTCCATGCTTAGCACATGGCATACATACTAATCTCAATTAATACTGATTAAAAAAAAAACCCTTCATGGTCTTCAATTGACAAAGAAGGAAACGGAGCAGAAGAGAAGCCAAATAACAGGTGAAGAAGGTCCTTTACGTAGGAAGGGATGAAGCCAGGATGAAACCCTCACAGTAATCTGATATGTTCTCCTTCTAGTCCCTGTCTCCTCTCAGAAAGGATAGGAAGTGACCAGTGAGCTGGTATCACAGATGTTTCAATTTACATTCTACATGATGCTCCTTAAATAGAGAGTTTATTTTTCTTTATTTTTTTTAATCTTTTTTTTTTTTTTTGCATCACTGCCCTGCTAGAAGTAGGAAGCCCAGCCTTGCTCCTGGAGAGCTGCTGCTGGATTTGAACCATCAACCCTGTGGACCGCAGTCCACACACAACCACTGCGCTACCAGGGCTCAGCTCGCATTTATCGTTCTTATGTGAATAAATACAAACACTGTGAGATGATTTATATCCAGGCAGCTAGCATCAGAGTCAGAGAACGAGGAGGTGATGGGAGTTCATATGTTTTTTCTGAGTTCTTTAAGATTGTTGAATGTTAAGTTGTATGTCAGAAGAACAAATGTGGTGTGGGTCAAATTTCAGAGAGCTGGCTAGAAAGACGAACATAGACTTTAGCACGTAACACTGAAGCCTGGTAAGCATATATGTAGAAGCAAAAGGAGGAGACATCCAGGCTTTGAAATAAACTTCATCAAAATTCCATGACATCTTCAGGAAGCCTAAGAGCAAGGACTATTTTCAAAATTGACTGTACACTTTGAGATTTTTAAAAACGATTCCCCAACATGCTTTTAAAAACTAAAAAAATATATTACAGCATTTCTCCCTCCTTTTAAGATGAGTATACCTGATCAGATAGGTCTGTTATTGAGGGAAATTCAATGCAAGTGATGGGTAGTAGTGTAATTTAAATATCCGAGTCATAAATTGTGGTGTGTGACCGGTGAACTCCCCAATTCACCAGCCAGTGTGATTTATTATCCCCTCATCTATTCCTCTCCAAACAAGTGCTGCTAACTAGCCAAGATTTGCACATCTTTAATTACTAATCATAGGCCATAGATCTCTATGGGGCTGGCTTATACGTTAAAAAAAATGTTTTTAATCTCTGCTGCAATGCGCAGGGGAGATTAGAAATTGATTCAATACTCATCTTAAAAGGAGGGAGAGTGGGGTTGGGAAACGGGTTGAAGAAAGACATTCATTATTCTCAAGAAGATAAAAAGGTTCCGCCTCTGAGGTTCATCATCAGTTCTGCTGACCGCTGAGAAAGGGCCGGGACAAGTGGATTTTTTTTTCTTTGCAAGCAACTTTCATTTTGCGACACTTTTGATTTGTGCAGTTCAGTTACTTTTTCCTCTCCCCCCCCCCCCCTTCCCGGTTCTTTTGTGTTTGTTTGTTTCTTTTGGTTTCGTTTGTTTTCTCATCATCACATCGTATGGGCAGTGAAAATTCAGAGGAGCAACAGGCAACTTACCTGGGATTCCTGGGCCAACAGCCACCCCAGCAGCCTCCAAACCTACCATCACTATAACACCTACCACCCTGACCATTGCAGAGTGCCAGCCCTGACATTCCCGAAAGCGCCTGTTCCACACAGCCCACGTAATGTTCCCAGCCTTCTCTTCCTGGTCTCACGTTTCAGTTATGTTCTTCTTGCCCTGCCTCATTTCACCCACCTCGTCTCTACCTTCGCCCACACGCATGTATGTGTGTGTTGGATGCTTTTTCTGAAATATCCAACGATCGCTTCTGATACCTCTCAAGTCTTGGGTCTTTGCACGGGTCGTCAGAGAAGGGGCTCAGATGTCCAGAATGCTTTCTGTGGGGCCAGGAGAGAACCTCCCCCCGACCCCCCGGAGCATGTTAGGGAATCTGATGCTCTTACCCGTTATGAAATTCAGGTCAGAAAATACCTGTGGAAATAAGATTGTTGCCAATACCTTGAGTTGGTCAGGGAGGAACTTTTGTTCATATTTAGTGGGGGTCCAGAGGCAAGATTCGTGGGGCTGCTCTCCGATCCACTGGACTCTGGGCACATGCCGAGCTCGACATGGGGCCTGGGTCATCTTGCTTAACTCTGAGCTGCTACAGAAGTGTGTCCCCACGGTGCCTGCGCTGGGTCTCTGGCTCTTTGGGGGACGGAGTTGCCCTTGCTGTGCGTCTTATGTGCCTGCGTGGTCGCTGGTGGCTTGCCCCCGCTGAGAATGCCCTGTGCCACGTCTCCACTCTCTTGCAGCAGCTGTGGTGTCGTCATCCTTCTCTCCTACCTCCATGAGCGCGTACAGCCTGAGCTCCCTGAACATGGGCACTCTGCCGCGCAGCCTCTACTCCACCAGCCCCCGCGGGACCATGATGAGGAGGAGGCTGAAGAAGAAAGACTTCAAAAGTTCACGTAAGTGACCGGCCTGTGAGCCGGGCAGCGTGGCCCGGGGGCCAACTCTGCTCACAGCTTTTTACTTACCCTTTTTCATGTTCATCCAGTCTGTTAAAATAACCAAAGATGTGAGTCCTCCATCCCAACCGAAGCGTCTCTTTTTATATTCCAGGTAGGTTTGGGCAAGGAATCTGTGTTCTTTTTTTTTTTTTTTTTTTGGGGGGGGGGAAGGGGGCATCACTAGGAATCTGTGTTCTTAGTTTCTTATTTACTCTAAAGCAATCTTTGGGAACCTCTGCCCCCCTCTTGAAAGATGTAAGATTTGCAGACATTGCAAACAAATGTCATTGTAAACGATATTTCAGAACCAAACTGCAGAAGTCATGGTAAGTTTGAATATGAGTTTTCAAACTGTATCGCCCTGCTCAAATTACCCTGCATTTCCTCAGAAACCAAGACCCTGTGCCACACCCCACTCCCTGGAGGTCCGTCTACTGTGCAGTCCCTTGTGGCCTGTGTCAGCCCCCAGAAGGGTGGGAGGCAGCCCACATGTGAAACACAGTCTAGAAATGTCAGCGATGACTACTGGAAATTGAATCTTCTAAGCAGGAAGGTGGGCTTGCCTGCTTGCTTTGCGATAGTTTGTTGTACACGTTAAAAAGTGGGGAGGAAGTTAACAGGCTGTCTTTCAGGGAAGAAACACAAGTGATTCCTGAGTTTTCATTTTCTATTGAAGAAGATCTTGTTCTCTTAGCTGATCACAACCTGGGGGCGAAGGGAGCGCCTACCTTTCCAACCAGACCAGTCCAATCGTAGTCTAGAGGTGTGTCTGCTTTTTGTCTTGTGTGCCCTTTTTGGTGACTATGATGAGGATTACTGTAAAAGAAACTCAGAATAATCTAGGGTCTCTTTCTGGACTTATCATGAGCAAGAGAATAAAGACCTTCCTTGAGTTGCTTCAATAAAGTCATACCCAGTGATTGCTAGGCTGGTACTGAAGGGAGAATGAGACTTTGACAAAACGTAGTTGTACTCTTGACTCTGCTGCTTATTCTCGAGAGATTCACCTTCCAAGGGGGGGGGGGGGTCTCCCACGAGCTCCCCTCAGACCACCATCCATGTAGGAGCCAAGTCAACCCCACACTGCAGTCCCGGTAGAGTTCCCTATAAAGAAAGCCATTGTAAGAGATAGGACACCACAGTGCTGGAGTCCTGCTGTTGCCTTGCATGCCTTTTAAACTTTCAGGAGAGGGAGCATGTTTGATAGAGCCACATGACAGTTCATTAGGAAAAAGGCAAAGAGCATTGGGTTTAGTCTAACTCAGGCCAAGGTGCTGCTACAGGGCCATGTTTCATTGTAGTTTTGTCCTTTACTAATTGAGGCATTTTCCTGGAGTGGTTAGGAGCGTGGATACCGCACAGGCTGAGTTGTCTCCCAGCATTGCTTTCTCGCCACAGGACCTTAAGCAGGTTTCTTGAGCTCTCTGTGCTTAGAATTTCCAACCTACCCACACGGAGATAGTGATCGTGCTTCAGGGAGTAGCTGTGAAAAAGCGTAATATATAGGCTCAGGAAAAAAAGCAGAAAACACAATTTGTTAGTGAATTCACAATGTAAGCGTAAGGTTTCATTATGCTTATCATAAAGTGACAATAGGTCCTCTTGGGAAGATTAATCTCCAAAGAACAAGTTTAATGGCTTGTTTCACACTCTTTTGGACAACAGCATTCTCTCTTCAGCACCAGCCTAGAAATAACTGGGTGTGGTTTTGTTGAGATGGCTTCTTAAGATGGCTTCTTCTTCTCATTCTCATGGGAAGCTTAGCAAGAGCCTCTCAATTCTATTTGCTTTTTATGATAAATATGGAAAACTACTGACATTGCTCTACACTTAGAAATTTCCACAATGATTACGCTTCCACATAATACACACTTCTTGGGTTTTCCACATAATGCCTTCCTTGGAGCTTTTGGTGACTGTTTATATATGAAAATTTTAAAATCTCATGGCTTCAAATGAGTGCAGCATTCCTCACAGATTGAAACAAGCTAACAGCCTTTAACGAGGAAGCACCATTAAAATGTATTCACTGATGTTGGCACTTCTGCTTCAAAGGCCAGTCATTTGTTTGTGTTAGGGACGACTTGCTTTGTTGATTAAGGTCATTAATGAATATAAATGAATGGTACTATGTTTGACTATCTCAGGTTGATATTTACACAGCTTGAGCTGAGGGCACACTGTCATGGATGCCCATGCCTGACTCATCCATTCTCTCCTGAACCAACACAGGATTCCCCTCCCCAAGGAGCAGGGTACACAGAAGGCTCATTCACACAACTTTTAGTTATTTGTGTTTGCAGCACATACAAGCAAGTGCCGTCCCACTGACGGGCTGCCAGCCACAAGGCTTGCTTGTCTGCCTCAAGAGAGTGTACATTTGATATTCTAACCAAGCGATAAATGTTCAAACTGTGGTGAACTTTCACGTCCACTTTATGGAGTCCTGAAAAGCCAATGATGGCTTTCTAAATTCAGATGCGAAAGTGAGGGGTTTTGTCTTTAGTCTTTATTGCTTGAACTTGGCATAGTCACTTTAGATATAAAAGTTCTCCAGAATAGCTGATAACAAAGCTTTCCTGCCTCATTTCCTATGTCATGCTTTATGCCTGCCACTTTGTCATGACTTTGTTCAGCGCCCCCATTGGCTGCCTCCTTGCCCACCCTGAGGAGCCCTAGCGGTGGGGGGGTGGGGGGTGAAGGGGGTTCGATCTGAGTCAGTATGGCAGTGTGGTTGCTCTTGCTTAGTTTCTATAGCAACAGGTCCTTTGATGAAGGGGGAAACCAAGCCAACATCACACCTGTTTCTTTTTTTAAAGTCTGTTGGTGATGAGGTGAGGCCAGGTCTTTAAACTGAGAGAGAGAGAACAAAATGCTCTGATAAGTGTTTCTAATACAAAAGAAGCACATGCGCTGAAAACAATGAGGCCCCTCGCACATAAACATTAGAATATTGTACATCATTGAACAAAAAGGAATCTATGCCGATATGTTGAAAACCACTTGCCTCACAGCCACCAGTACCAATGGCCGAGCAGAGCTGTGCTCGACTGAGCTTTCCGTGCTGGATTTTTTTTAAAACCAAACTCACAGCCATTGAGTTCATTGCAACCCACAGCAATCCTATAGGAAGGGGCAGAACTGCCCTTGGGATAAAGTGACCAGACGTCCCGCTTTCTAACAATTTAACAACATCCCATGGCATTTTAAAATTAAAATAAATATATTACAATACGATTTCTGCATTCCATGAAAAATTTTGTTGCTCCATAGAGACCAAATTTTTCATCAAGAAACCCCCTCGTCCCCTGGTCAATGGTGTCCTGCTTAAAATCTGGTCACTTTAAAGAGTCCATTCATTCAATGGGCAGCAGAAGTGTCCCTTAGAAATGTCATTATATGGCGCGGCTTGGGAGTCTGAGAGATCAATTCTGTCTGGGAGCAGAAAGCCTCTTCCCTCTCCTGAGGAGCGGCTGGTAGGTTTGAGCGACTAACCTTTTAATTAGCAACTCAACGTGTGCCCATCACACCACAGGTCCTGTGAGGACACTCTCCCTGGGGCGTGCCTGTATCAACATTTATCCTACAAGAACTAAAAGGGGAGAGGGATGAGTAGAGGGACCCTCTACTGGGAGGGAATGGCTAACCCAAAGGGAGAGCCACGCCTTTCTTCACAAGGGCCTCTGGGAAAAGTCCCACCTCCAACTTTTGCTTAACAGCTGAGTGCACAAATTGTATGCAGTGCCCAGGGGCTCCTCTTGGAACACACATGTAGACAGGAAAGTGGTGTTTGTGGCACAAGCACTAGGTTTTAAGGGAATGTCACAAAGCTCTGGGTGGGCTAAAAGGCCATGTCACAGAGGGAACCCTCTCATCACCTCTCCCACCACAGAGGACCGGGTTGCTCCCAGACCGGTTCACCCCCCAGTCATGGTGGCATGAGTGAGCAGTGAATCTGCTGGTTGTCTGGGCTTTCTACTTCCTGTTCCTGCACATAGATCAAGTACAGGTCTTCTGTCTGCACTCTATGTGGCTGAATGGCTGCAAAGAATAGAAGTTAGAACCCACTCATGGAATGGTCTCTGCCTCTGTAGTCAGAGGGAAGACACCGCTGAAAAAAGGTGACAGGAAATAAATGAGGAAACTTTCCAACTTTTCTGGTCCCCTCTCTCTGCCTGTGGGAAAAGAACGGAAGACAAAGGCAGCCAATGGTAAGCTTTTGTAAGTGACAGTGGAGGGAGCCTGAGAGGGGTCTAGCTGCCCGTCATCTGGGAAATGGAGCTGTTGGCCACCCCCGCTGTGCTCTTGAACTGTATCACGTGATGCCTGATGTGCATGGTCCATCTTCCACTTAGGCTGTTTAAATGCTCCTCCTGGTTCCGCTTCGATCCACTTAGTTGGCAGTTCAAAACCAGCACAGTTAAGAGTCTCAGAAATCCCCAAGGCTTTCTACGGGTCCACATTGACCCTAGGGCAGTGAGGGACTTTGTTTGGTTGGTGGGTTGGTTGTTGCATAGTTGATATTTGATTTAAACCTCATAACCTTCTAAGATAAGGAAACATCAGACAACATTTTAAACTTGTGAGCCAAAGAGCTAGCTCTTGTCCCCCTCCTCTCCTTACATTAGGAAAGAGGAGAATTGACCAGTACAAGATCATGTCCTATACACCTAAACAATTGTGAACAAAACTCTCCACACGTGAATGGAAACTCAACAGGGCAGAGCTGAATCTGGAATACAACTTTTGCACCTACCAGCCCACCAGGTGCACACAATTTAGTCATTCTGTTTGTCATCTGTGAGTAGACGTAGCCCCCGCTCCGGCTAGAGTCAGGAGCTTAGAGCTTGGAGCCATTTGACTCCTTTGTTACTTGTCTGAGCTCCCAGAAAGAGAATCCACCATAAACATTTTGAAATTCCAAGATGGTGATTTATGAATCACCTTTATTTTCTTCTGCTGGTTGACCACCCTAATGAAGCAGAATAATCAAGCTCATCTTTTTCTCCAGTTGTTATTGATTGGTTATTTCTCTTTCTGGCTCATTATCTCTCTATAAATAATTGATCCTTTTCATATCTGATACTTGTTTTCAGGATGTCAATATCTATGAGTGATCAATACATAGAGTTTTCTGATGAAGTTGAACTATTTCAAAGAAAAGATACCAAAAATGTCAGGATCGTCAATGTTAATTTTAACATTCCAACTCACTGAATATAATCGTATATGTATGATACAAATGATCACATGGCATAATTATACCTTTCTAAATGGATAGTACATAAATTTATGTTCAATATCAAATTAAGTTTCCTAATAATTTCTATTGCCTCCAGAGGCCAAATTGAATCAGTAAGGATATTTTGTTCCCACGCATTGTTTTTGAGAGAGAATGAAATGTCTCAATGGTCTTCTGTAACCATTTCAAAAGCAAAAGCAAGTCAAATACAACAAGTCTTGCCTTTGAATAAGATTTCCCTATTTCTAACCTAATCCCTGGGTACTATTTTAGACTGACCCATTTTATCTTGATTCTTTCTTAATGAAGGTGACAAACAGATGACTTAACTCCAAAGTTCTGAAACAGCAGCTTTAAATGCCAACAAAATAGTCATAAAATCCATACCCAATTGGGACCTCTAATGAAAAACTATGCTCATGCGAACACTGAGAAAGAGGAGCAAAATGTAAACTATTCCTGTTAAGTTCCGAGTGGCCCCAGGTAAAAGACAGAGTGGAAGTAATCTGCTCAGTTGACCATGATCAAAGAGAGTGCTCCCACCTGGCATGAGTAATGGAAGGAAGTGCTCCACCTTCTGACAGGACATGGCATCTCCTAATGGTTTTGTACAACTGACAGCAAGCCCCCTGATCGAAAGCCGTCAAAGTTCAATCCGCAGCAGCAGAGTCCTACTGGGAAGTGGAATCTGAATGACTGTGTACCCGCCAGTCCATATGTCAGACCGGGAAGTGTCAGGCCTCCCACATGGAAAACGCTCGGTGTTGGAGGCTGCTCCACCCTTCTCATTGCATTGCATCGCCTTAACCTCCTTGACCATAATCCTACTGAGATAAAACATTGGTGGTGCTTTTAGGAATGGAATGGCAGGAATGGTCTGGCCTACCTGCCCTGATAGCGCAGGGCTGCAGTGATCCACCACGGTAGACAAGCTGAGTCCGCATGGCAACTTGCCGGCCTCTTCATGAAGTGCTGAGTGCCAAAACTGAATGGCCCAGGATCAGGGATTTCAGAGATGAAAAGACCGGGTTCCAGCTTTTGAAGAATTCAGGATGGCAGCACAACTATAAATTGTGAGGAACCTGGGGGGGCAGTGTGTTGAGTGGGCGAAGTTAAACCAAAATACTGCTGGGCCCCACTAGGATAAAAGTTCAGAATAAATGTACACCTAGACAGAATATCTCTTTGATGGTTATGGCGACAGGGAAGGGAAGCAAGAGCGAATCACATTCTAAATAGTAGACCCTTGTTATTTTGGGTGATGGGAAAGAATACCAATTAAAGGTAGCATGCACATCCTGATCAATGTAAACAAAGAAGTTCACAAGAGAAAGGGACACCTTTGGAAAATGCTATAACAACCAAAAATATGTATATTCTTCCATAAGTAGAAATATATGCATACATGTCCATAGGGAGACATCATGAGTACATCACTTATAGGTGTATGTAATATACATTTGTGTGTACTGCATATATATCTATAAATATAATAAACCACATGAGGTATAAAGGTACAGAAACTTCCTGGACATGTTCAGACAACTCATGGAATTAGTGTACTGTGCAGAAGGGCACAGGATTATAGTCCTATGGGATAACTCAGTCAATTGTCATAACACAGTCCATGGATTTCATGGCTACCCCACCCCCACCCCTGTTGGATGAGTGCCACTAGGGTCTTTAAAAACTTTCAGACAGCCATCACAAAGATTACTACCGATGTCACCTTGTCAGGAGTCGAAGAGAATGTAGAAAATCAAAGACTCAGGAAAGAAACGAACCCACAAGACTTAACTTAAGGTTCCCACAAACCTTATCCTCTTCTAACCTGATACGAGAATAATTAGATGGTGTCTGGCTACCTATAGTTCTAACCAAAGATGCAATAGAAGCTCTCACCTACAATGGGAACAAAATGTAGAACAGCATTCAAATTTGTAAAAAGGACAAGATCAGAAAGGGACTACAAGGACTCTTGAGTTGTCACAAGAGGATACCCATTTAACCTAAATCTGAAAATACTCCCAGCACTCATTTTAGCCAAACAAGAGATTACATCATGTGAACAATATCACCTGTGAGTGTGGTCTCCTTAAAACAATTAACTACATAAGACCAGATAGTCCACATTTACCCAAAGCAAAGACGAGAAAGCAAGGACTGGCAGGAGTGCTGCAGGACGTTGTTAGATTGTTAGAAAGAGGGACGTCTGGTCACCATGCCATGCAGTCATCTGTCCACTTTTAGAAATTGTCCTTCATCTTCTAATCTAGAGCATAAGTTCCCAAAGAGAAGCCACACTTTAAGTCATTAGAGAACCTTCACACGTTGGTACGTGGGGAGCAGGAAGATAGGGGAGTCCACAGAAAAGTTTGGGAAAACAAGAGAGGTTTTAGGGCACAAAATGAGAGAGGGAATGGTAACTGATTGGATCAAGAACACAAGAGTTCATTTTGAAATGGAAGGGAAAAAGCATCACCCTGAGAAGAGAGAATCGGTGATGATGATGCGGAGAAAGAGAAGTTGAAAAGGAAGTGAGTGAAGGGAATCTTGTCAAATGGTTGGGACTTTTTGGCCTGAGAGGAAATGACAGGAGGGTTTGACCTATAAAGATAGTTGAGAGGGATCAGGAGGAATCAAATAAGGTGGCAAAAGCTTACACGGCCAAGTCCCTATGCCGAGAAGCCACAAAAAGTCCTGTGAATTTAAAGTGACTTTCTCTAGAACTCCTCTGACAACTCAGAAGCAGTTGTGGGGAAAGTTGATTGGGGATTTAAAAAGATTATTAATAGAGTTTTGGAGGACAGAAAATGACAGAGGAATGAGGAGTCTTCAACACCAAGAGAGGCACCATTGAGATGAAAGCGTAGTGTGGAGGGAAAGGAATCCAGTAGAAGAGGCAAGGGGGGAAGGCAGTGACTTTCCAACTGTGCTCCAAGGAATCCCACAGGAAATCCCAGTTGTTAGAATAATCAAGATCAAAAGTAATGAAAGCCTGAACTCAGGCATTAACAGTGGGAAGATCGTGAGAAAGCAGTTCTCCCCCTCCTCCTTCAACTGCAGTGCTGTTTTTAATTAGAATGTGAAGATCCCTTACTTTTCCTTGAAGGGGGAACATTGGTCACTAAAATATTGTCGTCATAGAGTTAGGCTTGGAAGCTATTGAGAAGGTGTGGAACTAGAAGTAACTAGAAGGAGAAAGGATTCACTGGATGAGGACTGGGAAGGGTGGGTAAGGATTCAGATATTGAGATCTTCCAGATGGATCCATTTTGAAGGGTGACAGGGATCCAGCATAAGGCTTTGATGATAGAGCTGTAATCAAGTAGAATCACCAGTAATGGACATGGAGCGAGCTGACGAGGCTTATAGTCAGCACCCCAAGAGGTCATCGCCATGGATGGCAAAGATGACAAGGATGTGGACAGGTTATAAATTAAGGCAAATAGACTAAGAGCTGAGTCCTGAAGTCAATGAGCAAAGTGTGGGTGGGGAGAGGGGAGAGTTTGCGGATGATACAAAGAAGAGAAGGATCACATTTTTAAAGAAGTTTTCGGGAATATATTACATGGAGAGAACAAGGAGGATCATGAACTCTTTTCTCTTTTTATCCCCTTCAGAGCGGGACTAAAAAAATAACTTCAGATTAGAGGCAGCTTGGAGGTGTAAAAATTTCTACTAAAATAAGGGGGAGGGGAAAACTTTTTTGCCAAGCGGTATGTGTCCAGCATCGGACCCTACAGATAGAGTGTGCTCAAAAACAGGGACCAGCAGATTGTGGATCAAGGGCCATAATGTGTCTTCAATACATCCATGTGGTTCTGAAGAAAAATTGAATATAAAATATTATTCAGATAATGGTGACGTCACTTATTTTTAAATATATAACTTTCAAATCATTTTAAAGTTGTGAGACATAGGATTGGCTCGTCCACTTCAAAAGTTTACCGACCTGTACTCTAGGTTGTACTCCTAACAGACAGAAAAGACGGCCAGAGCCCAGTGGGCAGGGCTGAGACAAAGCTATTCAAGAGTGGACCAGCTCTTGCCTGACCTGGTTTAGGGCTTGGAACAAGACCAAATACAGAAGATGTTGACTGAGGACTTATAGATAAGTGTCAGAGGGATGAAGTGGGAATGGACAGGGTAGCTGGAGGCATAGTAGTGGAGGACAAGAACTGAAAAGACCAAATTTGGGGAAGGCAGGAGAAATGTCAGGAAAAAATACGTAGCAACTTTATCGTGCCAAACCAATGCAAGAGTGAGGCCCCGGGCCAGCACAGCCAGGCTCTTCCAGGAGCCAAAGGTGAGAATGATTGTGAAAAGCCAATGGAGCTTAAAAGGCTAAGACATGGGGAACAAAACAAAACAAGAACATAAGTCCCCCTATCTCAGCTCCTTTTCACCCTTTTTAGTAAACACAGGGAGATTAAACAACTTAGCTCAAGGTTGCCTAGCTGGGTGCAGAGCGACAGAGAGGGGACTAGAATCAAGACACACTAACCCCAAGACATCTCTCTTCCCACAGCCCCACAGCTATCCTTAGTTTGGAGAGACAGGTAGGAGACAACATTGGTGTTAATGAGGGCAATGTGACAAATACTAGAAGATATGTTTCTCTTGTTCGTCTAGTTAAGCTTTTCCTAGAAGGCTACCCTTGTCAATAGCTTCCTCTCCCCCAACCCCCCACCTTCCGGAGATACCAACTGTTTTGGAAATTCCATTTTCCTCAGGCTTATTCTAACCTGAGGTCGTTCTTTCCCCGTTTCTCCCTTTAGTGTCATTAGCCTCTAGTACGGTTGGCTTGGCTGGGCAGGTTGTTCACACAGAAACCACAGAGGTGGTGCTGATGGCAGATCCAGTCACAGGATTCGGGATACAGCTGCAAGGCAGTGTGTTCGCCACGGAGACCCTCTCCTCCCCACCCCTGATTTCCTACATTGAAGCTGACAGCCCAGCCGAGAGGTGAGTCACGTTCCCTCCCTCACAGCATCACGCTCTGCCCTGTGTTTCTGGTGCTGGAGCGCCCAGAGTGGCTAATAAATTATGGAACAGTGCTCAATGCAGAGAATGTAGGATAGGCTGATCCCTCTGTTCTGGCAATAAAATGCTATGTTCTTGATCAAGTTTTAGAAGAATAATGAGCAGGGACGCCATTCTCTAGATTTTGTCCAACAAGGGACCAGAGACTCTATTAATTAAAAAGGAGAAAACCCCACTTAAGAAATTAAAAAAAAAAACTCTGCAATTCAAACTTTAATAATTTCTCTGCAGGGGGGATTGTACACTCATCACTACTCTTCATTGGTTGAGATCAGATTGGAACAAATGCCATGGTGCTGAATTATTCATGGCTTGTCTAGGAAGGATCAAGTTTTCCTTGTTCCCATTAGTAGCCATGACATGCAGTGTACAAGATGACCTTGCAGTTAGCACCCCAACTTCTAGCCTCTGGTGCCTGCAGCATTGACTCTAGAAGGCAACATTGTGATGCCTTTGTGCAAGATTCCTATGGGTGGATTGGAGACTTTGGATAGCACACCTTTCTTGACCTGCCACAATCTTTTCACATGTGGTTCTAAATGTAGGTGCGGCGTGCTCCAGATTGGAGACCGGGTGATGGTCATTAATGGGATCCAGACTGAGGACAGCACCTTCGAGGAAGCCAACCAGCTTCTCCGGGACTCCTCTATCACTAACAAGGTCACGCTGGAAATTGAATTTGATGTCGCAGGTAGGCTCACACAGTCTCAGCCCAGAGGCTGGGATTTGAATTAAGTAGAATGGGGGGAGGGTGGCGCGCATTTTTCAAATAATGAAATGTGGCTTTGTTCAGGAGGTCTGGGGGTGTCATTCTGCATGGAACATCCTTTTCGTATCACTCATCAAAGCACCACTAAAAAGAATTGTGACAAATTGAATACTTAATAGCCACCATGATAGCGGTTATTAATCAACAGATTCATGTCACCCTTATTCTTTCTGCCTCTCCCTGTCAGCTAGAGAAATAACATTCTTCTGTCTCAGAGGCTAGAAAAGTTTCTCTTGCCCCTTCCCATGATCTCTGTATTCTGCAGAGAACATGTTCAGCTTCTGCAAGGAACAGGGAGAATACACTCATGGAGAGGATGTCTTCAACCCCAATAGGAAAACAGTTGGTTTGTAACAAGTGGAGCTGATTGCCATTGAAGAACATTGTCCTTACACTGAGAAATCCTAGACCACACACCAAATGACAGTCCTTACCAATCAGTAGATCTATGCTCTGGGTCCATGGTGCCATCCAAGCAAGTGTTCACACAGCTATGCCAACGAGGAGCCCTACTAGCACAGCAGTCAGGGACTTGGCTGCTAGCCCAAAGGTCCACTATTTGACCCACTGACCCAGAGATTCAGCCGGAGAAAAGACTCTGTGGTCTTTCCCATCATGAGCACAGCCTGGGAAACCCAACGGGGAGAGTTCAGTTGTGTCCTTTAGGGTTCATGGGAGTCAAAACTGACTCAAAAACACACAGCACTTGTCACTTACTCGTCTAGAAGCGGTGAGCACGTACGAACAGCCTTGTCCTCATGGAGCATGGATTGTGGCAGCGCAGGAAGGTGGTATCACTTGTGGAAATCTCAGTTTGCATACTGATAATGATATGAAGTCTGGGCGGAAGGAAGCAGAACATGGGATTTGAGAATAACCGCGGGGAACCTCTTTGGGTGGGAGGATTCTCTACGATGTGGCATATGAGCAGGCCTCGAAGGCTGTGGAGGAGCCAGCCACCCAGGGATCCGGGAGGAATGCTTTGTCTCGGCGGGGGGAGCAGACAGCATAAAGGATGAGATGAGAAGCAGAATGATAAGACTGATGTATTTTAGGAACAGCAAGAAGAGGCTGCTGCTGCTGCTGCTGCTGAAATGTTTAATGGGGTCAAAGGCGGGTTTGGAGACAGGATAGACTTTGAATTTGGAGAGATTGGTTTGGGCCAAAGTCTTGTCCAGTCTCAGTGTAGATTCTGTGCTAAGGATAATGAAACCATTTTATGCAGAAGAGTGAGAAACTAAGATAATGTTTCAGAAAGATTTAGAAAGGCCCCTCTCAGTGGGGGGCAGGTGACTATCATCCCAGCAGGCAAGCTCTGGGAATTGCAGTCAGTAGAGCAGAAGTTCCATCCACACAGTGAAATCCCTCACCCAGCTGGCCAGGCTTCCAGTGAGGGGGAAAGAGCCCAACGCAGCAGCGCTTGACACGCTGAGCATCTTCCTGCCTGAGGAACGTGGGAGGAGCGGCTCCTCCCCCAGCAGCTCTTCTCTGAAGTGGCCTAGGACTCGCTCGTCACCCTAGTCATTCTTTGCTCGAGCTCGCCTGCTCCAAGAAGCCTTTCTCGATTGTCCGTTCCTCTGTCTCCACTTGCCTGGGTTAATGTTTGTTCATAGCCCTGCCTATGCCCGGATGCTGTATCCTTTGTATTTATCAGTTTATTGCCTCTTGTCTGGTGGAACAGCTAGAATGATAGGGAGCAGCCCTCTTTTTTTTTTTTTTTAACATTTGTTCACAAATGTAGCTGCCATGCCCCAAATGGGGCATGAACTATAGGAGGTGAAGACAATATTTGATGAATGAATAGCTGGATAGATGGGTGGATGCATGGATGGATGGATGGATGGATGGATGGATGAAGTGCTTTTGGCTCCCTGGAGGGACTGAGATCAGGATCAAGAACAGAAATTGTGCCTGCCGTTTCTGTCCCTCTCAGTGCTGATTTGTTCCGGACACCACCTCCATTTGTCTCTGTAGACAGGTCTTGTCTGATTTTCTCGTGTACATGCTTCTCCCATCCCAGTAAAGTACCCACCCAGGACCAGTCAGCGCTAATCCCGAACTCCCAAGAGAAAGAGCATGATTGGTCCTGCTGGCATTTGGTGTCATCCCCCCTCCCTGCAAGCTGGTATCAGGGAGAAGGTCCCTGACGGGGTGTTTGAAGAAGGCTGTGTCACTTCTCTG
Source organism: Nesogale talazaci (assembly GCA_004026705.1). NCBI lineage: Eukaryota > Metazoa > Chordata > Mammalia > Afrosoricida > Tenrecidae > Nesogale > Nesogale talazaci. Next base: position 45,725 of record PVJH01011450.1, on the reverse strand, counting down.
AAAATGTGCTCATAACAATCACATAGCATTCGTGGTAAGCGGAATCTCAGATTCCAGGGCCTTCATCTCTTTATGCACGGAGAAGCAGAGTGCAGCTGGGCAAACTCAAGATCATATGGCCAGGTGAACAGCAGCTCCCAGGCCTGCTGACTGACAGCATATCTTCCCCCCACCCTGGTGCATCACTGCCTCTCTGCAAAGAGATGGTAAAGTTAGCCAGCATGAAACACTGAGAGCCAGATTCCTCGACCTCTACGCCACTCCCTCCCTCGGTGGTGAGACACAGCTGCCCAGTGCACGGCTGGATCTTTTACCCACTATCTTGGAGCCCCGGCTTACGAGTTAGACTGCTAACTGCTAGGTCATCAACGGAGAACCACCAGCCTCTCCCAGGGAGAAAGACAAGGCTTTCTATTCCCATAAAGACTTAAAGTCTCAGGGACTCGCAAGAGCAGTTCTACACGGTCCTAGAAAGTCACCATGAATCGGCATCAACTTGAAGGCAGTGACTTCGGTGTTTTGTTTGTCTTGACCAACTACATTCCACCAGGGCAGCAGCCAGCATAAGCTGACCTTCTTCCTCAGGAACAGCGATGGATCCCTGTGGCATCAACACATTTTATTTTGTATTTCTCCTCATCATTTGTTAGCTCTCTGCTTAATACATACTTAATTTATGTGAGTATTTCAATAGGTGTTGATTAAGTGCTTTACATTCTTTAGTTCAAGCAACCTAAGAAAAAGAACGATGTCTGTTGCCTCCCCCGACCCCCACCCTCTGTTCTGTGCCCAGCCTACGTGTACAGGTCAGAAAAGAAGAGTCCAAGCTCACCTCCCTCGGTCCTTGATTTTTTTTTTTAAAAAATCACCAATCCATTTCAAATGTGTAAAGAGTGTCTAGAACACAACCAGAAAAATCCTTTCCCATTTTGTCCATCTATCGGTGCAGCTCCCAGCAAGCACCACGAGTTCATCGGCAGGATCGCCCGCACCTGCAGCTTCCTCCGTGTGCCCTCAGGAGTCATTTCAATCTTTGGAATCTGTTGGCATCAGAAAAGTCTTTCTTTTAGCCAGTTGAGATGTGGGGACATTAAGAGGGAGTCGCAGAATGTGGGGCTGTTCTAAGACTTCCCTGTTAGATCCCACTTGTCCTCACAAATTTGTTATACCTAGATATCAATCCTCAAACCCTTGAGTTCAGAGAGAAGCTCTTTTGATATATTTTAAGCGATGTCCAAAGGGCCTAAAAAGTTTGAGTATGACTACACTTTTGCCTTAATCTATTTCTTTAAATATTAAATATGTTAAGTATTACCAAGCAAATAGCATTGGGGTAACATTAATAGAATTCCTTTCTTTCTTCCTTTCTTCTTTGGTTCTTTCTTTAGTTTGAAGTGCTTATACATTCGTCATTCTAATGCAATCAAATTTAAATCTTACACTGTTTCACCCAAGATCTTTACCCTACATATGCAGGGTAAAGTAGAGGGCTGAGGGTGGCTATGCTGCTGACTAAAGACAGACTAAGAGGAAATGCCTGGCGATCTACTTCCACAAGTCAGCTAAGGAAAACCGGGTACATCACAGCAGTCTGATTAATAACTGATGACGGAGAACCAGGTGCCAGCGGTGCCTGCCTGGTTTCACTACGAGTGGGGGCCAGCTCATCACAGTAACCACAATAATCCCAGCACAGGCACAATATGCATTTTCCTTATTCAGTACCCAAACCCAAACCAAGCTCACTGCCTCAAGTCATTCCCAACCCAGGGCAGGCCTAAAGGACAGAGAACAGCCCCCATTAGCAGAAGTCTCCAGCAGCAGACAACCTCACCCTTCTCCCTCAGGGTGGCTCATGGATTTGAACTGTTGGCCTTGTGGTTAGCAGCCCAACAAGTAATTTAAGATTCCACCAGCATTCCTTGTCTTTTGACTACTAATCTACAATGGAGACCATAAATGTTTGAAATTTCTACTTTAATTCTGAAATTGCTTTGGTGGGGGAGGGAGGGATACCACTTTGTTCCAATGAAAATCCTTGATGTTTACCATCATGACTAGCAAATCAGAGTACCTTTTTGTGATTGGTTGTAAGTTAAACATTTATATTTATCCCATAGCATTCCTTGTGGGTTTTTTGTTTTTGTTTTTTTCAAGGCTCAAAATGTGTTCAGGTTGATAAATTAGAGTTTGGTGTTATCTTACTGAGCCAACAATAATTGAATCAGGCAGCAAAGCAGCACGATAGGAAAGAAGAAAGCCTTTGCTTACCCCAGTGAACTTTTAATTACAGTATTAACAGTGAGCAAGAGAACTCGGGGAAGCACAAAGTCATCACATGGGGCTCGAGCAAAGTAAACATCATTTGTTCTCACATTGTATTTCTTTCAGCTAAGCCCATCTTGTCCCAAATACTGGATTATTCTCCTCTTTCCTAGGACTCGTATTTCTTTAAGAAACCTCAACCCAAATGTCCCTTTGGTTGAGCAACCAAATAGCTACATAAGAAAATACACAAACCAAATATAAAATAAATCATGTTGACATTTAAAGATTAAAATGAAGCCGCAGCCTGACCAAAGAGATTCATTTGCTGATATTTGCTCATCATTATGAATATTTCAGATCTTATGTAGTCAAAAGTGATCCATTACTGTTTTCCAGGAAGTGATAATATCTCCTCAAGTGTCATTAACAATGTTAATCTCGGTCAGGGTTGCCTGCATTAAAAATGTATAAAAGCAAACTGTCGCCATAGCAACAGCTCTCATTCAGTGTTTTCCGGGCCTTATGATTCAAAGACCTTACTACTGTGTGTGCAGAGCAGTCAGGGTAAGAGTTTATATGCACACATCCTCTGAGAGGATTCCAACTCAAGACGGCCCCAGGTGTGCAGCAGAGAACTGCTCTAAAGGGTTTTCGAGAATTTGACCTTTCAGGAGTAGGTCAAGAGATGGCCATGCCTGTCTTCAAAGACATCTCTGGGTGAGGTGGAACCACCAACCTTGTGGTTAACACTAGAGCGCTTAACTGTTGGTAGCAACTCTCAAACATACATACTGTAAATCCTCATTATAAGCCAAATATTTTCAGCACATTTTTGATGCAGGTTTTGTGGTAAAACTCGGTGTCTAGGCGTATGCACTGTGCTACCCTCCCCATATCCAGAAAACTTCTTAAATAGAAAATACCCAACTACCAAGCACACATGACATAAATAGTGAAGTCATTTTTCTTCAGAATCTTCTTGCTCATTTAGGTAAGACCCATCTATCCCAGCGATAAAATAATGTATCCATGCCAAACACTTAAAATGTGTGTGTCTGGGGGGGGGGGGGCAGGAAATGGGTGGGAATAGAGGTGGACAAATTTGATTAGCTCCCATCCCACTTTCTCTGAAACATCAATATGTTTATAGTGATCTTTCCCCAACAAGTAACAGAAATGCACTCAAGCTCCTTTAGGCACAGAAGAAGCATGTCTTAGAAGCATGCAAATTGTGTCTCAGCCATTAAGAACGGCAGCATAGACAAACATCAGATGGGCTGGAGCCTAGCATCAAAGGCCATCAAATTCAAGACCAGGCTCTCTGCAAGGCCTTCATGGGCACTTGCTCTTTTCCTCCTCCCCCTCCTGCAGCCTGGCAAATGGAGCAAAACACACACCCTGGCCAAATGTTCTCTCAGCCCATGGACTGCATGCTGGGCATTGCAAGCAGGGAGGAGAGTAAGGGAAGAGATGGGGAAGGAAAGACAGTTATAAAGTATTTGGGAAGTAAATCTTTATAACACATGCAACATCTGAAGTAAGAAACTAAAACACACCTGGTTTTCCAATCTGCGGGGCGGGCGGGTGGCAGGGTGGTGGAGAGGGTGGTGGTGGAGAGCTCAGCTCTGTGGTAGGTTCCTGTTTTATGGTGGTAGAACCTTTCCTGCAGCATGGGCATCTCTCCTGCCGTGCACCCTTTGTTGTTTCTCTCTCCAAACAATGTTCCACCACCATTTACAAACTCAGTGGCTCCGAAGGAAAAGGACCCCCATCCCCCCGCACCCCCCACCTCCATCACTCTCGGTAGCCACCCAGAATCTTTGGTTTCTATACATTTGCTTGTAGCATGAGCACATAGTGGTTGCCCATTTGTAGCTGACCGACTTCACTCAGCATCATGCTTCTATGATTCATCCATGGTGTGGTGCACATCAGACATTCTTTCCTCTTTAAGGCTGAGTAATAAGCCTGTGTGTGTGTGTGTGTGTGTGTGTGTGTGTGTGTACATGCCCCAATTTGATTATCTATTCATCTGTCGGTGGATATTGTGTTATTACCCCTTTGGGCTGTTGTGAAAAGTGCAGCAATGGACATTAGTGTACAGAGTACAAATTCTTAATAAATAAGTAACAAATATGTGTGGGTTCACTTGCTGGCTGATCAGTATTAGTTAAGGATGCAGACAAATGAAAGGTCCATGACACTCACCGATTGACATTGCCAGGTCAGGAGTGTTAAGAAGAGAAGGAGGAAAGGGGAGATAGGAGCAGATTTTCCTCCTTCCCTGGAAATTGAAAGACAAAACAGTGAAAGGCAAAGACCAAAAAAGACATCCCCGTGCAGCAGCACTAGTTGTGACTCAGAAGGGCAGTTTCAAGCTCTTCTTTGACAAATGGGTTTCTGGAAGTTCAAGGAGACCAGGAGGTGCTGTGAGTTCGATGTTGGGCTGCCAACCACAAGGTCAACAATTCAAACCCACCCACAGCTCCTCAGGAGAAAGTCGAGGTGGTCTGCTCCAGTAAAAAGTTATAGTCTCGATAACTCTATGTAAGGTCGTCATGAATCAGGATCAAATCAATGGCAGTGGGTTGGTATTTCTTTCATTTGGAGAGCTTTGTTAGCTTTCAAGAAGTCGGTGGCAAGGTGGGGGGGGGGAGGGTGGGCAAGGAAATACAATTCTTATTGTACACTCTGATTTAATATTCCATGCAGCCCTTCTGAGTTGGAAGACGGGATATGATTCTTTTAAAAGGTTTACTGCCGTAGGGCCTCATGAGAAAGGGCAAAGAGAACAAGCAAGGGAGAACTTCAACCCTCTCCACTTCAGAGAAGACTTTCCCAGACTGCCAACTCTGCTTTGCGTGCATGGGAGTTGGGCTAGCCAATTGAACGAGAGGTCCTAGAGCCTAGGGGTTCTGTGCATTTCACAGCCAGTACTTGACAGGTTGGGGAACTAGCCTTGAGCCAAACTAAGCAGTTGGTTTCATTTGGTCATGATTCTGTAATCTTTACTTTTTGGTTAAAACACTGGTTCTCAACCTTCCTAATGACATGACCCTTTAATACAGTTCCGCATGTCGTGGTGACCCCAACCATAAAATGATTTTCATTGCCACTTCATAACTGTAATTTTGCTACTGTTATGAATCGGGCGACCCCTGTGAAAGGAACTTTCAGCCCGCAAAGGGGTCTTGACCCACAGGCTGAGAACCACTGGGTTGAAGATTCAACCAGATTTGCTTCTTAGAGACCTTTCTCACCCTTCTAAAACTTCTTAGGAAAGGAGAGTCATGGATAACTGTGAGAACAGACAGAAACTGCTCAGAGGATGTTTCCATTTTTACCCTTCTTTCTCACTGAAGGGATCCCAGATACTTCAAGCAACTTGAAGAGCATATTTTAAAATGTATAACAAATTGTTGGAATACTTCGGTGATGTAAATGGTTAATACACTAGACCAGTGTTGCCCAAAGTGGGTGATCCTGACCCTTGGGGCACCGAACTGATCCAGGGGTCTGCAAAAGCAGATAACTTACATTTAACACTGCACTATTAGCTATAAAAGCTTTGCATCGTCAGAGGGGCCCTGAGTAATTTTTTTGTTTGTTTTCTGAAAAGGGGGTGATAAGCCAAATAAAATTGAGAACTTATGTTTGGGAACTTAATTATTGACAAAAAAGTTGGAAATTTTAACCCACCCAGATGTGCCTTGGCAGAAAGGCTGCTGATCTACTTCTGAAAAACCAGCCATTGAAGCTCAGTGGGACACAAGTTGACCCTGACACACATGGGTCATCATGAGGTGGCATCAGCTGAATTCAGAGGCCATCCTTCTCTTTATCAAATAACAGACAAACTCTGATCAAATCAGCTTAGTTCTATCCATGATGAAGATTCAGCCAGTGTACCCTGGGTCTCCTTTTATTGTTATACTGACTGGCCAAGATCTGAGCACACCTTCATCTTCCTCCATGCCCTTTGCCCCCTGGTTTTCCTAGGAAATTTCTGTCACTTCCCATGATGCAGATATTCCAGGGTCCTTCTTGGCCCAATCAGTGCCTCTTGAAACCCCTATTTTTGAGCACCGTGGTCTGTGTCTGTCCAATTGTTATGGTCAGCACCATTCTGATTGCTAAATATTGTTATTATCACCCTACTTCTACTTCTTTAAGTGTGCTTTTCATCGTCTACATTGCCAACACGCCCCTGTTCCTCCCCTGCCTCACACACAACCCAAACTCAGTAATCATCAAAACAACTTGCCTCTCCTGAAGTCTCCTCTCCCTAGATACCTTTTAAAAAAATCTGTTGGGGGGCTGCACCCCGGTGACATAAGTGGTTGAGTGCAGGACTGCAGCCTGCGGGCTGGCGGTTCAAATCCAGTGGCTGTTCTCAGGGACAGGACTGGGTAGTGCCCATGACCACCAAACAATAATAACAAAATAAAATAAAATAAATCCTAGTTCCATACTTAGTTCTGAGATGGTCCTGGAAGCTTTGGGGGGTTTTGTTTGTGTGTTTGTGTGTGTGTGTGTGTTTGTTTGTTTTTTAAACCTTCATCTGAGGTGATGGAAATGCAGAACATGTGTAAATCACACTGATGAACAACTGAGCTCTGCTATTGCTGTGCATTAGGCCAAGTGGCCCACTCATTCATCCCCATGAACTCTCTTGTCAGAGTTTGACAAAAATGTTCTGTCCTTCAGTTCCTGTGGTTTTCATCAGTCACGGAATATGATGCAAGTGTTCTTCTTGCACTTTCACCAATTGGTGCTTCATTCTTTTTTGGTCTTCTAAAAACCTACTCTTTGTTGTTTTGAAATTCCAGAGTCTGTCATCCCAAGTAGTGGAACATTTCATGTCAAGCTACCGAAGAAGCACAATGTGGAACTGGGAATAACCATAAGCTGTGAGTTAAGAATCTTGTTTTAAAAGTATTTTAAAAGATGGGAGTCAATGGTGTTTCCAAGTGTCTTACAGATATGTTCGTGGTTTCAGCTGGCTTTGCCAACTTAACAGGAAATAATATAAGAATGTGAGCCAGCTACACCTCAGTCACCTGGGAATGGGACCAGTGACTCACACTCTCTCCAATCTTACCTTTCTTCATGTGTAAAATAACATGTAATAAGTAAACAACATCTGTCTTGTATCCCCCACAAATAAGTTGATGAGCACACAAATGCACGCAGTGTGCATTTTAGTGTGCCATGAATTAGGGCTTCCACCAGGAGCTATTTAACTAGCAAAAGTTATATTTCCTTTTCAGTTTACCTTCACATCTGTTCACTTTTTGTTGTTCGTTGCCATCCAGTCGACTCTGACTCGCTGACAATATTAAATAAAAGAGAATGACATGTCATCTGAAGCTATTCCATCATGGGGATGGTTTTGTGTTTGAGCCCATGGTTGTCTGTTCATGCTGTGTTTCTAAACCCATTTCATTTAACTACATCACTCTCACTGGTGTAAATTTCTGAATGTCTCAAAGTACAGGGTATCTGGGTAACCAAACTCGAGGAAAAGCCAAACCTGGACCAGTCTCCCATTTCCTTGGGTTCTGGACTCATAATTGCTGTGGTAAAAACAAGATTGAAAGTAGAATAGAGATTGAGGTTTTTTTTGTGTTTTTAATATCCATAAAGTTCGGCCATAAGTGAAGCACCAAAGTGAAACCGTGAACCATACATAATGAACAAAGGCAATATAGAGGCAATGTCTATGACGCAAAGGTTGTCCCACCAACAAAGAGTGTTGAGTGCACAGAAAAGCATCGTCTTACTACACTAAGTCATCCAGTGTGGACATCCGTGGGGAAGGGAAAATGAGTAAAAGAGTTCTTGATGGGGCAGTGTGAAGTTGAGCTGTTCAATTCAACTCTGACTAACACTAAAAATGAAATTTCTTTCATAACGCATAAATCAAAGATCCACTGTTCACCAGGCACTTTGTCATACTAGGGTTGTGTTCCTGTTGTTATGATACTGGAGCTAAGACCAACAGTCTTTCAAATACCAACATGGTCATCCATAGCGACTGGTTCAGACTAAATCTAGGTAGAAAGACTTGGCAGTCTACTTTTGATGGGGGGGGCGTGGAGTGGAATGACATTACAATTAGCAATATAACATTATGATATAGTTATAGAAAATGAATCCCGCAAATTAGGAGTCACTCAAAATGCAATTGGCGAAGAGGTGCCTTCTCAGAGTAGATGAGGTGAGTGGAGTAAAACTTTTGGACCTTTACCTGCTGCTGGAGAACAACCAAAATGAGAAGAGACAGTAGCACACATCCATTAGTTATCTTAATGTGGAATATAAAAAGCATGAACCAATGAAAATTAGAAGTTGTATGAAATGAAATGGAAAGACTGGTGTCCCAGGCTATGTGAGATGACACGGACTAGTATTGACCCTTTAGATTCAGACAATCATGTGGTCTTCCATGCCTGCAATGACACATTGAAGAGCAACGGCATCACATCCATGGTCAGAAAGCGCATCAAGATCTTGAAGCATAAGGCAGCCAATGATGGGATGATATCCGTACACGTACAAGGAAAGGCTGTCAGTTTTACTATCATTCAAATTTGTGTACCAAACACTGATGCCAAAAATGAAGGCTGATGATTTTTGCCAACCTGTGCAGTTCTGAAATTGATAAAATATGCAATTAACTGCATTGACAATTACTGGTGATTGGAGTGCACAATATAGAAACAAAGAAAGATCAGCAGTGGGAAAATATATCCTTGGTGATAGAAACCAGAGAGCACATGTTATAATATTACAAGACCAATGACTTGTTTTAAATATCTTTTTCCAGCAACCTAACTGACCACTATGCACAGGGACCTAATCAGGTAACATATACATGAAAAAAATTGACTACTACCACCTATGTGGCAAAATACTATGCAGCAGCTCAATATTGTTAATGACATCTAGACAAGATCGGGGCAGACTATGAAACAGACCACAATTTGTCTATATGCAAATCCACATTGAAGCTAAAGAAAATTAAAACAAGATCACAAGATCTAATATACAACTTTGACAAAAATCCCACATGAATTTAGAGCCTATTTCAGAATAGATTTGATGCATTAAACAGCAATAACTTCTTAAGATCAGGTGAGTTGTGGGATGACATCAAAGATGTCAAATATGAAGAAAGAAAAAAGTCATAAAAAGGACAGTAAAGAAAGGAAATGCCAATGATGCTCACTGGCCAAATGTGATCACTGAATTCAAATGGGTGCATAAGCAAATGTGATGAAGAAAGCTGATGGCACCCAACTATCACATGATATAGCACCTGGAGTCTCAAAAGCTTGAAGAGAAACAAATGCCCATCTAGCTGAGAAGTATCCAAGCCCATACAGAAGAAGGACACAAACTAGTGTGGCCAGAGGTATTGAAAGGATCAGGTCTCAGACATCAAACAGGAAAAAATCGTATCACTGTGTGTGCACCTTTCTGAAACAATCACTGAGGATATGTGGGGCATGAGCAAGAGTGGTGAAGAAAACTGATGGTGCCCAGCTATCAAGATATTGCATCTGGGGGTCTTAAAGGCTTGAGGGTGAAAAAGCGGCCATCTAGCTTCAGAGCATCGAAGCCCACCATAGCAGAAGCACAACAGCTTGTACAATCATGAGGTCTGTCTGGAAAGAATTATGTATCAGGTATCAAGGAACAAAAATCATATCATTGATGAAGATAACTCCTCTCTGGGTCTGAATGTTAAAGGAAACTTGTGGCAGACTGAAATACTTGTTAGGTGACCACCCAGATTTACTGCTTGTCAGTGAAAGCAGGAGAAATGCGGCAATAGAGCCGGGTTGACTTTGGCCACTGACACCTGTGGACTTTGTTCACAGGAAATAGAGAAGATGAGAGCGGGTTTACTGGTCTGAAGTTCATGACCTAGTATGAGATAGCTAGGCATGTTGAGAATTTATTGGGACTTGGTCTAAAGGGAAGGCGACCAATGGCTACCGTGGTGAGGGTAAGTGCAAAGCCAACATTGAGTTGACCAGAACCTGATCAGAGGAAGAGAAGCAATTTAAGTCTGTGAACTGGTGCATATTGTTGCTGACTTTATAGATGACCTGTCCTGATTTGACTTAGCTAATGGACGCACACTTCATGAGTTTCCAACTGGAATGAAGATTCTTCACGTTGAAAGATATGATTGTTTCCTTAGAGCACTGGATTGGTGTAAGTGAGCAATATAGAAATTATATACCCAAAATGGGGGAATGAAGGCATGAGGTGGTTGGCTTGCAAACTCTTATAGGTGGTGGAGTATATATTCATAGGATTATAGGATCAAGGTGTAGATATTTTGTAACTACAATTGTAAGGCACAGGATATCTTTTGTTCACTGTTATTTTTAAATGATGGTGACACATGTTGAATTGTATGCATTTTAGTTTTATCCTGTTAGGTATACGTATGATTTTATTGTTTATTTGAAGGTTACATATGGTTACAGAATTATGTGAAAGTATAAAATTAACAAGGACTGGTCTGTGGCAGTCATGTGTTTATGTTAATTTTATGATTGAAATGTATGGGTGGAGTCTAGCCTGTGAATCTGGAGATAGACATTGAGTAGCCAATGAGGCCTCTGTGTGGGCATGGCTTTCTCCTAAGACTTCAGGGAAATCTTGCAATATTTCCCTCGTGACGATGAGAAGCTATCTTCCCCAGTGGTTGGGAGTTAGTCTCAGAAATGATGAATCACGGACAAAACAAGATGGCAGTGTCCGAGAAGCTGGAGGAGCCGGCAGAGAGACCACACAGATTTGCCTTGATAGAGCCAGACCTCTGAAGCTGGGGTGGCCACATGGAGACCTTTGTCAGCAATGAGTTGCTTCTGCTGTTGATAGACCCTGAGTCCTGGAAGCGAGGAGCCATGTGGGGACCTCTGCCAGCGCCGGGATTCTGCACCCACTAACCTGTGACTTCGTGAGTCAGAAGGAGACTTTATAGACTGATTTGGGGCATATGGGTTAATATCGGACTTATGACTTTGAACTGGACTGGGCTCAATGTCCTGTTCCTCTTGTATATAAACCTTTTCCATATATCTAAAAAGAAATCATATCATTATGTGCCCACCCTCCCGACATAATCGCTGAAGACAAATTAGTGCAGAGGCAAACAGAGTGGAGGAAGCTTATCATGTCCAGCTACCAAATGATAAAGCTCCTGGGGTTGTAAAGTCAAGCAGCCATCTAGCACAGAAGCAGCAAAGCCCACATGGAAGAAGCACACCAGTTTGTGTGATCACAAGGGGTTGAAGGGAGCAGATACACCAAGCATCAAAGAACAAGAATCACATCACTACGAATGATGAGGAGAGCAGGGTGGGAACCCAAGGCCCATTTGTTGGCAATTGGACATCCCCTTACAGAAGAGTCTCGGGGAGGAGATGAGCCAGTCAAGGTGCAGTGAAGTTGTGATGAAACATACAATTTTCCTCTAGTTCCTGAAGGCTTCCTACCCCCAAATATCATGATTTCAATTTGACTTTACAAATCTAGCTGGACTGGAAGAGGTATACTGGTAGAGGTGGGAACTGGAAATACAGGGAACCCAGGACAGATGAACCCCTCAGGGCCAGTAGTGAGAGTGGAGTTACCAGATGGGTGCAGGGACGGTGAGGTGGACAGGGGTTGCCAATTACAAGAATCTACACAGAACATCCTATCTGGAGGACGGACATCAGAGGAGTGGGAGAGGGGAGATGGGCAGTGTCAGAGATGGCAAAATAATAATAATTTATAAAGTATTGAGGGTTGGTGGGGGAGAAGGGAGCAGGGAGGGAGGGGAAAGGATTAAGAGCTGATATCAAGGGCTCAAGTGGAAAAGCAGATATTTGTAGAATGATGACGGCAGCAGGCATGTAAAGGTACTTGGCACAGTATGTGTATTTATGTATTGTGATAAGCAATGTACAAGTCCCCAATAAAGTGATTTTTTTAAAGGAAGGACCAGAGTGGATGCGAGAAGAGACTTTGAAACTCTTGAATAGATAGTAGCTATCTTGAATAGACTCTTGACCTCTTGAATAGATTTTGTTCTTGAATAGATAGTAGCTATTATGAATGGAAGAAATGGTGGCACAAGAAGGCCTAATAGAAATTTTCAAAGGGCAGCTCCAGAAGTGAAAACTATTCCAATGAAAAGTGTACAAGCCTAGATTTATAAGCGTAAAAGAAAAGAGCATACCTGGCATTTCTCAAGCTGAAAGAACTGAAAAAAAAAATTGAAACCTTGCGTTATAATGTTGAAGAAAATTCTGCAAGCACAATATTGAATAGCACGGGAAACATCCAAAGAAGATTTTTTAAAAATCGGAACCAAAAGGAATTAGTTGACATTCACCTGTTTTGTGAGGGCACACATGATGAAGAACCACCGATCCTGAAGGAAGTTCAAGCTACACCGAAAGCTACTGTCAAAATTCCAATAGAAATGTTTCAAAAGGACGGAGCCCTGGAGTGGCTCACTCATCTGCCAAAACATTTGGAAGGCAGCTGCTTGGCCACCCAACCAAAAGAGATCCATAGTCAAACCCATTCCAAATAAAAGTCACCCAGCAGAATGCAGATATTCTCAAACAATATCGATAACAAACCGTCCCAAGAAGTGGAAGCAATATAGCAACAGGGAACTGCCAGAAACTCTAACCTGATTCAAAGAGGATGGGGAACAGGAGACATCATTGCTAATGTCAAATGGATCTTGGTTAAAAGCAGAGGATCTCAGAACGGTGTTTACTTATGCTTTATTATTCAGATCATTTTATCGAGAGCGCTTATAATGCTTATTACAATCCATGCCTCAATTGTAGCAGGCATATTTGTACATATGTTACCATCATTCTTTTCTGGACATTTACTTTATATTGAGCCCTTGGTATCAGCTCCTCTTTTTTCTCCCTTCCCTCCCTACCCCTTATTAATTATTTAAAAGCATTCAAATTCAAAAATTCTGGGCAGTATTATAAAGAATAGGGATTTTAGAATGCATGATTGTGCTTATGTGGACGCTGTACAGAGAACACAAAACTAGGTGATACTGTCTGGTTGAAAATCAGGAAAAGTATAATTTAGGAGTGTATCTTTTGACTATACTAGTTCAGTTTGATTGCTGAGCAAATACACTGAGAACAGGAGTGTGAAAGGGGTTCCAAAAAGTTTATGGGGGAAAAAATGGGGTACAAAAATAATGGAATATTTCTACAAATTTTTCTACAAAATTCATCCATGAAGAATTCAGTATCAAGAAGACTCATTAACAATGTTCAAGATGCAGATGCCATAACCATGCTTGCTGAGAGTGGAGAGGACATTGAGGACTTTGCTGATGAAAATTCAAGAGCCACCCGTGTAGATTGCACCTCAAGATACAAATTGTGGTTTGGGTGTTGTTTCAATCTTCACACCTGGACCAATTAGCAACATCACAATGAACAAAGAAAAGATGGAAGTTGCCAAGGATATCTTTTTGCTTGGATTCACAATGACCTTCCAAGGAAGCCAGTCAGGAAACTAAGCGATGCAGTGATGGTACCAGGAAAATTCGGCTACAAGAGATCTCTTTAGTGCACTTTATTTTCAAATGTCACATCAAGGTCTGAGATCCATGCTTGTCAAGCTGGACACTGAACCAGGAAGACTGAAGCCTTGTTGCTTTTGAACAATGATGCTGACAAAAAATAGCGATTATGCTATTGACTACCAAAAGGACAAATAATCTATCTTGGAAGAATTACAGCCAGAAAGTTCCCTAGAATCCACGATTGCAAGACTAAATCTCATGTATTTGGGTCATGCTATCAGACAGGGCCAGTTCCAGAGAAAGTCAGCATGGTTGGTCAAGTAATGGGTCAGAAAATAAAAGGCGGACCCCTCAGCAAGATGGAGTGACACGGCAGCTGTAACAATGGACTTGAACGTAACACTTGTTGGCACAGGACCAGGTAGTGCTTCCTTCTGTTGGGCTAACATGATGCTGTCTAACAACAAAGTACAGATTTCCAGTGTAAAACAAACATGGAATTGTCCTCGGGATTTGGGAAGACATAGCCTTGACATAGCAGGCAGAGTCCCTTTCCCCTTTTCTCTTTGACATATACACCAAATAAAATTTTGTTCTCCCCTCACTAGCAGAAAAAAAAAAGATCCATACTATAATTCTGAGCAAATGTTAAGAACAAGAAAGCCAATAAAGCCTGTGAGCGTGAGAACACAGTGGGCCCACCTGCCTTTTCCAGGTCACACAAGTTTTCTGCCACTGTTGTGACTACTTTCCTATCGCTTCTTTCGATGGAAAATTCTTGCATTTTCCTTCTCTGGCAGATTTCTGCCATACAGAGATTTCTGCTTTTGAAAGTTTCACTGTCTATGAGAGAAAGCCTATATACTATCTGGCCTTTTGAGAGAAAAAAAGGACAAGTGTGATTTTTTTTATAGTAAATAAGTTTGGATTTGGGATACATTTTCCCTATTTCAGGTGGTACTAAAGTCATTTATGCCTGTAACTGGGTCACTGAGTTTGTTCATCATGAAACAAAGATGTTATGTCGTTATTCTCTCAACAGCTCTGACTCTTGGGATTAAGGGAGAACACATCAGTATGTACAATGGGAAAAATAGCTATGGTTTCCATCTACTTTCAGGCTGATCTCGCCCATTCTATATATCCAGTTCCATTCATTGATTTTATCAGAACAAGCTGTGAAAGTAGTGCTTCCTGGATACATGCACAGTGGATAAAGAACCTGCCTTCCATTGTATAAAACACTCAGGGTCCCCGCCATCAAGTCGATACCCATTCAGAGCATCTGCAAAGGACAGGGCAGAACTGCCCATATGAATTTCCTACACTGTAACTCTTTGGGAAATAGAAAGCCTCATCTTTCTTCCAAGAAGCAACTGGGGGTTTTGAACTGTTGATCTTCCAGTTAGCAGCCCAATGCATAACGCACTATGCCACCAGGGTTCACAGTTGCTTTCCTTCACTTGAATTTCATAAATACCTTCTTAATGCCCACCATGGCCTAGGCCTGTGCAGTTTGATAATAGCCTATCTGAGGAGGTGCTTATGTTAATGAGGGTTCATTGACCATTCCTACCATCATTGCCTCGGTTATTTATTTTTATTTATTTTTTTTGGGTGGGGGGGCATCACTGCTCTCCTGTGGTGGGAGTAGGAGGCCCAGCCCCACTCCTGGAATTGAACCTCCGTCCCAGTGGGCCGCAGTCCCGTGCACAACCACTACGCCACCGGGGCTCAGCCCTGCCTCGGTTATTTTACCCTCGGATTTTTGTCAGTAGAATTAATCTTACTTTTGCTTAATTTGCAATTAGATGCATTCTCAAATATTAATATAATTTTTAAATTTAACTATTTGTGGAGTACCTACTTTAAAAATATCCCTGTGGTCCATTCATTTTCAAAAATAGATGTTTGTGTGTTCAATTTACTTTCGATGTAGTCATGTGAAAATGCAGACTCACAAAATATTTGTCTTATTCACCATGAAACATGGCTTTACAGCATGCATGATGATAATGGTGGGAAGCATGTACTGCATCTTCTAAAATTGTTTTCCATTCCAAACATGACAACTACCCACGCCCCTCCCCCCCAAAAAAACCCTGAATTTTAGTCAGCCGTAGACTAACACAATTCAGGGAAGCTAAAAGCATTACCTTCTTCCTGGTTGGAGAAAATGATACATAAACCTGTCGAGCATGCTTGTCAGCCCTTCTAAAGCTACAGCTGTGTTTACACAGCAAAGCCACACCAACCAGAGTATGTGTTTCCTGCTAGGAAGAAGGCAAAGCTTGTTTTAAAAAAAGAAAAGAAAAGAAAAGCTGTGCATTAGATGAGCTGGAACTCCGCAGGCCTAGCTCAGTTCCTGGCCCATCGAGGTGCTTATCAATTACATTCATATATGCTGAATGAATGATAGGATGTCTTTATCTGCAAGCCATCCTGTACTAAGCCTTTCAGGAATGGTACCTTTGAAGGGCGTGACTAATACAGAGCTTTGTGCAAAAAGGCTACTGAGAGACCCGAGCACTCATCCGCTTGGGAAGTGATTTGCAACAGCGACTCGGAGCCAGCCCCCTTCTCCTATGCCTTTACCTCTCCGTATCCCCAGCGTCCTCATCGGAAATTTGGGGGTACTTGTTACTTTCCTCCTAGCTTGTGGAGCAGAATGAAATAAATTAAATGATGTAAAACGCCTGGATCACATTGTGAACTCTTAGTAAACGTTTGTGGTTCTCACAGGGATCATCCTTGTTAGTGATCATCTCTGACCGCTGTTTTACCCAGAGAGCCTGGGAAACTATGTTCAGCAAAGATCCAGATGTCACCATTTATTGCCAGCTATCCTGCATGTGAATGTGACGTCTGTCGTGCATCAAGTGCTGACCCCAGCAACTGGTTATATTTGAGGCGGGGGGAGTAGCATGGTTATTTCTGTCTTCCCCCAAGTTATTGGAGGAAATCAAGAGACCTCGTCTCCAACACACAGGAATGATACATTAGTGAAACAGGCACTCTTGACTCTTCAAACAGGGCTTATTGACTTCCTCGCTCTCATCACACGAGGCTCCACTGTTGTCTTCGCCTTGTGAAAAGCCTTTGAGTCTAAGTCCTGGCCGTCAGAGCATTCACACAGGACTCGGGAAGCTCTCTGCCATACATAATTGACTGAGAAATAAGCCCCTTGATTTTGGACGTGAGGAGCAGTTTTAGACTCATTTTCATAAGTTCCCAATGAGATCATCAGAGTACATTAGCATCAGGCATTACTTTTATTGATGTGATTGCCATAATAGGACTGATTTATTGCAAGTGGAACAACCTAGCAGAAAGATGCATCAGGGAAACGGGAAGCCACACTTTGATCAACTCCACACGTCAGCCAGTCGGAAACCAAAACCTTCTCCCTGTTGAGTCATAGCCTGAGTTGCCTCTGGCATGTGTCGTCATCACTCAAGACTTCCTCATACTAATGTTTCCTTGGAGGTTTTACTATAGTGACTTTTATCCCCTTTGAACTGGACATGGGGATGTGGTGGTGTAATGAGTTCCATGTTGGACTGCTAACGACAAGGTCAGCTATTCGAGTCTGCCAGCCACTCCGTGGGAGAAATAAGGCTTTCCCCTCCTAGGAAGATTTGCTACCTCGGAACCCAGAGGGGCAGTTCTGTCCTATGCTGCAGGGTACCTATGAGTCCAAATTGAATAGAGGGCAGTGAGTTAGTTGGGTGTTGTGTTTTGTTTTATATGGGGCACAGCATTAAGTGGTTTACATGATTCTTCTCATTTAATCTTCAAAGTAACCATGTCACATAGAAAGGAAAGTAAGGCTTAGCTGGGGAACTGGCCTAAAGAGACAGAGCTAATAAAGAGTAAAGCAGGGATTCACATCCATTTTGCCCGGCTTACCTCTGGCTTCACTGCCATGACCCTGCTCATCCCCCATCACCATGGGATGGATGAGCCTTTACAAAGCTGACATCAGAAAAGCAAGAGGCAGCGTTTTGTGAGGGAAGTTAATTTGTTGGCTTTCCTTTTCAGTTTTGACTGAATTGCAAAGGCTAGCTGGATTTTCTTTTCTTTTCTTTTCTTTTTTAAGATCATAAAGCAGCCTTTATGACAAGATCAACAAATCTGTCATTTTCCCCTTAAGTCTTAAGCGTATTTAGAAGAGAATAGTTCCAGCTTTTTGCCAACTCTGCAATAAAAACTCTGCTCACAGCTCACTTTCCAATCAAACAACTTGTTTTCCTAGCTCTATTTTAGCAATTAAAGTAAAATTGACTGATTTTGTGTGTATGCGCCTGTGTGTGTGTGTGTGTGTGTGTGTGTGTGTTTTCTACATTAAAGTGTGGAAACTTCGTGAGTCTCTTTGGGCAAAGTACCCTAATGAAGCAAGTTTCAATAGTGACTGAATATTGCAGAATGTTCTTAGAATACTCGTTCATTCATGTTTAATTAACTTGAAAATTCCTATTTTACCTGTCTCAAACACACAAAGAACGATTTAAACTAAGGAAAAAGAACACCATTTTCTCTCAAAACTGGCAATTATGTGAAAAGAAAAGGATCCAAATTCTCTACAAGAATAAATATCTGAAAAAAAAAAAGAATAAATATCTGATGTTGAGGTATGACGAGTGATTTTTTTTTAACTTCAGGAAGCAAAATATGGTAGCCAGCTCTGATTTCACTAAGGGGACCTAAAAATAAAACAGCACTGAAAAAAATGAATGGAAGAATCTTCACAGGGCAAAATCACTAGAAGAAAAAAAAAATAGTGATCAAATTAGGGAACTATAGGGAGGATAGAGAATGCTGGATCTATTTTAAAAAGCAGGAGGGAAAATTATGAATGAGCCGGATTTACCTCAAAAGCTCCGAAACTGGCAACACCAGGAACTTCTAGAAGTGCAAGTGATGAGACAGGTCAAAGAGAGGAAGATTTCATTGAAAGACTAATAAGAAATCCATTCCTGAAATGCCATCCCAATTCAGCACAGTCATTCCCTCTTGCCCCTCCACCTCCCACCCACCCCCCACCCCACCCTCCTGCAGATAATAAATGCCTTGAGCTTTATTCAACGAATAAAAAAAAGTAAAATGTCTCTGGGGGTAAGAACAGCAGAGTCCAGCAGCACTACCCTAAAAGCAGAGAGCAATAATCAGGAACCCCATGTTACATGTGATTCACAGTAAATTTAAAACAGGGCCTTTCACCCACTCCGATTTCACTTCATTGGATAATTTTAATCCAAGCTCTTCACTTCTATCTTCAAAGTCAGTCCTTGTGTTGTTACCAGGGCTGTTTTTTGTTTTTTTTTTTTAATGCATCGACACACTTTTCCGGAACTCATCCATATTGCACTTTCTCTTTGATCAGACTTTCAGGCCTGTGGTTGGCCACCGAGGTTCCAATCTCAAGGAGTTGTTATTGACTGCATGGGGGAGAGAGGTTGCCCTTTTTGTTGTTTGACAGAACTTCACTTTGTGTTTCCTTCCTTTCTAAGTTATGCTCTCCTTTTGTTAACAAAGGAACTAAGTCTTTTTGTTTGTTTATTTTTCAGTTCTGCCCAAGGCACTATATAATTTTTTTAAACATTTAATTGGGGCCTCATATAACTCTTATCACAATCCATATATCCATCCATTGTATGCGAAGCCCATTTGTACATTTGTTGCCATCATCATTCTCAAAACATTTTGTTTCTACTCAAGCCCTTGATATTAGCTTCTCATATTTCCTTCTTCCTTGCCTCACCCTCCCTCACAAACCCTTGATAGCTTATAAATTATCATTATTTTGGTATATCTTACACTGTCCGACATCTCCCTTCGCCTTCTTTTCTGCTATCCATCCCTTAGGGAGGGGGTTGCATGTAGATTCTTGTAATCAGTTCCCCCTTTCTACCCCACCTTCCCTCCACCCTCCCTGCATCGCCACTCTCCCCACTGGTCCTGACAGGTTCATCTGTCCTGGATTTCCTATGTTTCCAGTTCCTCTCTGTACCAGTGTACATCCTCTGGTCTAGCCGGATTTGTAAGGTACAATTAGGAACATGATAGCAGGGGGAGAAAGCAATTAAGAACTAGAAGAAAGTTGTATATTTCATTGTTGCTACACTGACTGGCTCGTCTCCTTCCTGCCACCCTTCTTTAAGGGGATGTCACAAAAGAACTATATTTTATTGAAATTCAGTGGTCTAAAAATTTACAACTAATGTGTGATACAATAATACATGAGCTTCTTAATTAACACTTGCTTAAAAGGATATGTGGGAAAGTCTTATAGCCTAAAAAACAGTTTCCCATCATGCCTCAGGTGAGAGTATATGTGGCAGAGAAAGTTCCTGTTGAACAACTTCTATAGAACTCATTCCATGAACCCGATTCTGTTTTTCATAGTGTGTCATTGTTCTCATCCATTCCCTTCGGTCTGAACCATTTTTAAGTCATTCTCTGGGCCTATTTATTGGGTCTGCTTCCTCCGTTCCCACCCCCACATGATGTGTTTTTATGTCTTTCCAAGTTACAATTCCCTCACAGGGAAAAATGGACTATTTCAGGCCAAATTGCCTCACGAGTATTCACAGTCTTCCCTCTCCTTTTCTTATGAAACTTCTATGGGATTTTATGACGAGTGCTTTGAACAGAGGGGCTTATCATGGGCATCCACTAAATATTTGTTAAATAAATCGATGGCTCTGCGGAGAAATCTAATTCAAAGCACTGGAAGTGGAGCCCTGGGGGTTCACTGGTTAGAATGCCTGCCTGCTAGCTTGAAGCCCCCAGCTGCTCCTCAGACTCAACAGGAGGCAGCAGGCTTCCATGTAGATGTGCAGCCTTTGACACCGATGGGGTCTCTCTGCTTCAGAACAGACGTGACCCCAGAGCTCTGTTCCTATGGGTTTGGGTGAGAATGCAATAGTGAATTCTCACTCTAAGGGTCACAAACTCAGAAGTACTTAGTCGTGACGCCAGCCATGAGCAACATCAGCCTAATCCCCACAGTGGCCCGGGGTAGGGAGAAGATTCCATCTGAAGGGTGGAGTAGAAAGTGAGAGCAACGTGCTGGATAAGAATAATAACAAAAGTTTGCATCGAGGCATCCTACAGAGCGGCCCGTTCAAGTAGCATGTTATAATCCACCTCATTCTCAGAAGAGAAACGCCACAAGGTGAACACTGCTATTCTTGTCACTGCTTTGCAGAAAAGGGTTTAAGGTATCTCAGTTCTGGGAGTGACCAGGCTCAAGCAGGAGCCGAAGTCAGTGGTGGAGTCAAACAATTGGATAGCCAGCTCACTTCCCTGCTGACTTGTAAGCATAACAAAAAATGATATACCAAAAAGCAGTGTATTACACAGTAAATACTTAAACACAATAAAAGAGGTATGCATTAAAAAAAAGATAAGGAATATAACTTTGTGATGTTCACCCTGGGTGGCTGCTCAGCTGCCCGGCTTAGAGAGAACTCTGATCCCAAGTGCTCTTTGAACCACCGGTTTGCCAAACTCAACCAAAAAAAAAAAATCAGCTGTTGGTTTTCCCACACTGCTGTGAACCAGGCGAATCCCACCACTGAGCCAAGCACTAAGGTCATCAGTTCGGAACCACCAGCCACTTCATGGAAGAAGGATGAGGCTTTCTACTCCCACTAAAAAGAATGACAGCCTTAGAAACCCACAGGGGCAGTTCTGCTCTGTTCTGTAGAATCGCCTGATGGCAGAGTGATTGCTTTGGGTTTGGACAGGGTCAGGGGGCAGATGCAGCGTTTGGACACAAGTCCTATGGCTTAACAGTCTCTCGATTGAAAAAAAAAAAGTAGTGGGTTAAGGAAGGCATCAGACAGTGTACGATATGACAAAATAGTAATAATTTATAAATTCTAAAGGGTTCACGACGGAGGGGGGAGTAGGGAGAGAGGGGAAATATGAGGAGCTAATACCAAGGGCTTCAGTAGAAAGCAAATGCTTTGAGAATGAGAATGGCAACAAAGGTACAGATGTGCTTTGCATGCAATGGGTGGATGGATGGATTATGATAAGAGTTGTCTGAGCCACTAATAAAATGATTTTTTAAAGTTTTTGTTAAAAAGAAGTACATCAGATTTTCTATTTTGATCATTTTCAAGTCTACAATCCATTGTAATCGATTGCACTCACATTACTGTGCAACTGTCATCACTGTCTATTTCCAAAACCTTTCATCACCCCAGACTCTGAACCCTGTTACCCCAGCCCTCTTACCCCAGCCTATAGTAATATATATATACACATATATATATTCACATATATATGAATCACCTTTCTGTCTCTGTGTATTTATCTGTCCTAATGGGTCTGACTCACTTCACCAAGTGTAATAGTTTGGGCATTCACCTATGTCCTAGCGTGTATGTGAACTAGAACTCCATTCCTTCTCATGGGAGAATAATATCCCACTGGGCGGTGAACTGCCAGCTCAGCAATTTGAACCACTGGCTGCTCCCAGGGAGAAAGATGGAGCTGTCTACGCCCTTGAAGATTTACAGTCCTGGAAAACCACAGAGCTCTATTCCTATCGGGTCGTGACAAGGGGCCCCAGTGATGAAGTGGTTGCCAGCGGGGCTGTGAGTCACATGGTCCGCAGTTTGAACCCACCGGGAGCTCCACGAGAGAAAGACTGAGTGTTCCACTCCAGGATACAGTTGTAGTCTTGGAGCCCCCGCCCGGGGGTCACGGTGAGTTAGCACTGACTCCATGGCAGTGAGAGAGAGGTGCTCGAGGAGTCAGAATTAACTCTGAGGGAACGAGTGAGTGTTATTTATGCCAATATTGTTTATCTACTCAGGACCTCTCTAAATTTTTAGAAGAAACTGTGTCTGCATGATATCTGGTCATTGGGTCCGCCCTGACTGACAGGAACTCTACGTACAACAGCATGAAGCAATGCCGGGGTGGGCAGAGTGTCTTGCAGCCAAGAAGACTCATCTTTAAAAAAAAAAAAAAAAAGGAAGACTCATCCTTCAGTGCTGTGTCAGATACTGTTCTATTGTTGACTCATCTTCCAGGGCTCTATCAGGCAATATCGCATCGTGGTACACTGGATTTTCACTGGCCAATTTTCAAAAGTCCATGACCAGCCCTTTCTTCCTAGACTGTCTTAATCCCAAAACTCCACTGACACCTGTCTTCCCTGAGGGTTTTTGGTATTTGGGATACCAGAGTGAGTCAAAAAGTATTGCTACTGGGGTTCCAGTACATGGATTTATTACAAGCAAAGTGTGTTTACACATGTCTGTGTGATCAGCGACTGGCTACAGAAAAGTCCTCTCTGAGGAATGTTCTCTCAGGAATCTTTGTCTCATTAGTCTGCCTTCTAAAAAAGAAGTCCTGAAAAAATAGTGGACCAGTCAATTCAAGGCAGAGAGGGCCAATCAGAAGGGATTCTGAAATCATGGCAGATTTTTCTTAAAGGATATCGAATGAGTAAGGGGGGTTGTTGTTTTAAAATTTTAAGAAAGTGGAAGACTGTATATGTGAGATAAAGGTCAGGACATTCACAATGAGAAATCTCTCCCCATCTCACTCGCAGCTGCCCAGTCTCAGAAGGGAACAAGGGCTGTCCTGCAGTAGCTCTCCTGAGAAACTGTCAGCCAATCTGACCTTCAGCCCTGACCTTGCCCCTTCAGACATCCTGCTGTGCCTGCAACCCAGTCACCAGTGAATAAAGGACACAATTTAAATTTTTAAAAGAAAAGGAACATAATTGAGTCCCTGGAGGATGCCAGAACCGCCATTTTAATGTGCAGAAGGAGGAAAGGGCAGAATTCTTCAGGAAAGGACTAGGGAAATGGAAACATCACCTCCAAAAATGTCCAGATGGAGGGCATTTTAAGAACCAGTGGCTTCACATTTTGTTACTTTTATTGAAGAACCATTGCTATGCATTTTGAAGCAATGCCTTTTGATCTCACACTGGTAGCAAAGCTTCGAGCACCACAGCAACATGCAAGCCAACACAGTGTGCAATGTGTCAAGCTGACGGACAGGTGGTGGCTAGCAAGGCTATTAATTTTTCAATGTTGGCAGCTAACGCAATTTAAATTTTTATTAATCATTTTATTGGGAGCTCTTTCACCTCTTCGGACAATCCATCATTCAGTTGTATTAAGCACACATGTACATATGTTGCCATTAACATTTCCCAAACATTTTCTTTCTACTTGAGCCCTTGGTATCAGCTCCTCTTTTCCCCCCTCCCTTGCCCACCCTCCTACCTTCATGAATCCTTGATCAATTACGTATTATTATTGTTATTTTGTGTCTTACACTATCCGTTGTCTCCCTTCACCCACATTTCTGTTATTTATCCCCCTGGGTTGTGGGCTATAGATCCAGCCTTGTGATGGGTTTCTCCTTTCTACCCACCTCTACCCACACCCCATCCTGTCCCCACCTTCATGATCTCACTACCCACACTACTATTCCTGAGAGGTTTCTCTGTCCTGAATTCCATGTGTCGAGAGTGCTTCTCTGTACCAATGCCTGTACTCCAGTCTAGCCCCATTTGTAAAGTGGAGATGTGTCATGGTAGTGCGGGGGGGGGGGGGCAGTGGGAGGAGGGGGGCAGAAGTAAGCATTTAGAGACCAGGGGAGTGATAGGTGTTTCATCAGGGCAGTACTGCTCCCTGGTTAGAACTCAACACGTGTAAGGCAATGAGTGGCTTCCCAGGTAGCAGGGGATGAAAATACAGTGCCAGTTGGGGTACGCAGGACATGACTGAGTTCCAGGAACTCACAGGGCCAGAAGTGATGTTTGTGGTTGGTCCAGGGTCAGGGGCTGATAGAGAATTGTGCTCATTCTCGTCGCTTCACTCGGCTTCTGCTCTGAGGAGCCTGGTAGGTGAGGAGTGTGTGCTTGGTTAAGGGAGAGAGGAGTGTGGACACCATACGTGTCTGTCATCCTTGTGAAGTTCCAAACCTCTCTGCAAAGATTTGGGTCTTCCCAGGAGTTCCTGGTGCTATTTTCCTCTGATACAAAGACGGCCAGGATGGTTTTGATGTATTGGACTACCTCGACTATTGTTCTTTCCCTGACCATTTCGATGGGTCATAGCTGTCTTAAAACACCCAAGGAAGCATGGAGTGCTATGAATCAGTTATGCCAGCTGGGCAAAATACTGTAAAAATGCACTGGCAGATGCTAGAAAACTTGTACTTGCCAGTAATGACTAAGTTTTTATTTTGTGCCCTCTGCCCAGAACAGTTTTGCAATTTGGAAACAGGATATGAATGAGAATGCTGGATGTTCTTATTTCTCTCGAGGAATACATCAAATCATTCAGTGCAGGTTTAACTTATGAATTAATTACAACAAATAGAACATCTTGTTTCTTTTGCCACAATCTAAGAAGGGTGATTGATTGGAGTCTCTTTAATATTTCCCGTCGATCAGTGAAGACGAGTGTGTGTGTTCCCTTTTTCTGCAAATGTTGTGCTGTGGTATTAAACCATCTGTTCTTGTGCATAAACATTTTCCTAGGATTCAGATGGGATTATGGGATATGATATGGTTCTATGATTTTGATAGGGTGATCAGATTGTTTGTAATAAAATCTTACTTTAGGGGCCTTTTAATGCTCTTTAAAAGGAAATCACTCCAGGCTTCCGGTTGGCAAACATCTCCTCTCAGAGGCAAATTGTTATGTTTTTGGCTTCTTAATAAATGTCGGTTTGGTTCATTTAAAGTATTAGAAGTCTCAATGAAATATCTAGTTTCGAGGACAAGGTGATATTCTTCTGCCTATGTGAACTATAAGGAGCCCTGGCGGCCGCGTTGAATCTTGGACTGCTAACTTCATAGTCAGCAGTTCAAGCCCAGTGTTGACACAAAAGAACAAGCTGAGTCCATCTGCCCCCGTGATGACAAACAGTCCTGGAAACCCCGCCCAGGTTTTGCCGTGCATTGGACTTGACTTGAAGTTAGTGGGCTTAGTTTGGTTGAATGATGGACTATAAATCATTCCCAGTTCTAAGTATACTTGGTTTTGTTTGTTTTTTGTTTGTTTCTAGTTGTTCTGTATTCATATCAAATAGAAACATTTCTGACCACTGTACAGAATGATAATGATATCTGTAAAGTCAGTGGAAGTGGCATATGCATCTTTGGGATAGAAACATGTATCTGGATATAATTAAGTCGAAGGAAAGTGGTCACAGTTAGCTGTTTGGAACCACCCGCCATTCTGTGGGGGAGATGAGAATTTCTACCACCAAAGATCTGCAGCCGTGGAAAGCCACCAGGGCAGTTTTATTCTGTCCTGTAGGGTCACTGTGAGCCAAAATTGACCTGCTCGCAGTAAGGCCAGATTGGGTGAGTTGCCCATCAAGCAAGAGATCTACGGGGAACAAAAAAGAATGTTAGTGAGTCTCATCCAGATCCCTACCTATTACAGGTGAGGAAAATGTCACATTCTGTTGACAATGGTGTCTTATCATTGGAAGAAAGGAGGAAAGGGTGGGAGAAATTATCAATATCAGTCCTTCATTGATTGGATATTTTCCTATTAGGCTACTCAATTTTCACCTCCGCTCCTATCCAGCAATTAAAATAGATTTTAAATTGATGGAGAGCTCTTGTTATTGTGCTTTCTCTTAACTACAAATATTAAAGAGTTCTGCGTTCCTTTTCATCAATACTGTAACACAGACCTCATTTTAGATCAAAAGAACAGAATGCGTGTGCTGTCTAATTTATTTGCTGATCCTCTTTGCCTACAACACAAACTGTACTTGTATTAACTGTTATTATGAAACGGGAAAAGACATCATTGTGGTCAATCCTTGGGTGTAAACATGTCAATATTCTGCCTTCATTATTGCAGCACCATCCAGTAGAAAGCCAGGAGACCCGCTGGTCATTTCAGATATCAAGAAGGGCAGTGTGGCACACAGGTAAGAAAAATGGGCTGACTAACCATTTAGTCAGCTCGGAAATTCAGCAGCAGTGACTTCATTCAGCCCCCTAGGCACACCCCGCTGATGCGTCCCAGGGCTCTCGATACCATGTACTAGGCAGCCACTGTTAATCCATGAGATTTGACATCTCATGTGACTATGGCTGCCATGTCTTCCCCCTTGTGTCAACTTACTTCTGGACATACTGCAGACAAGATTCCACAGATAGTGTTTTTCAAGGTCTTTCCTGAGTCCATTATAAGTTCATCTTCACT
Source organism: Nesogale talazaci (assembly GCA_004026705.1). NCBI lineage: Eukaryota > Metazoa > Chordata > Mammalia > Afrosoricida > Tenrecidae > Nesogale > Nesogale talazaci. The sequence goes on along the minus strand of PVJH01011450.1, from coordinate 18,662 downwards.
AAGTTTCTTCTGTCTTTCATTTTCCAGCTTAAAAATTGAAAGTGGCCTCAACTGTAAGAGGCACCCCAGCAGGGGAGAAAAGCCTATGGAATAGAGCAAAGGCTGAGCTTGTCCTTGAGCCCTAAACAATGTCCAGATCTCTTCCTTGGTCTGAAGCGCCTCAAACTCAGCATGTCTGAGTTATTTAAAAGGACCAGTGGACACTAACCACCAACCACCACCTTCCAAATCCCACCACAGTCAGGAGAACCCAATATCTCATCATTCAAAAATAATTTTAAATGATGAGGGGGGTGGGTTCTTATATCAGTCTTTTTATTTTTCATAAAAGAAAGATAACTTTCACCCCCCCAGTGGCTTGGTGGTTCTGCGTTGGGCTGTTACCCATAAGAAAGAGAAGTTCTTTTAATTTTTCAAATAAGGACATTTTTTTAATATCCCATCTATGCACATATTAATTTCATTTAAAAATGTTATTTTAACATTGCAGAAGGATATTGCATGAGCTGCAGCATGGGCAAAGTACCGGGAACAAAGAATTTCTTAAGTTCAGTGATTCAAACGAAACAGTAGTTTCTCAGACGGCAGCTGGGCGTAGGAGGCAGGCCAGGGCTAGGAAGCAGCCCTGCCATCTGTACCAGCTGGCTCTGGCAGTGCAATTCTCTGGCCAGAGGGCGTGGGCAGGGAGAGGCCAGGGCAAACATCATAAGGGGCAACAGAGAAGTTGCCCATCACTTTCCAATTCCAGCGCCAATTTTCTCTCACAGCTAGCAGCCACAGAAGCTGGGCCTGGGACTGTGAGCCCATGCAGATACCCCACCGAAATTTTGCAGACTCTCTTAACGAAGAGGAGGGATGATGCTGAGAAACAATTCACACTGGCAGAGACACCATGTCTAAAGGAGAGTTCCTCACAATGCCTTATAGATGTGAACTCCCTTACATACGCTGTGTGTGTGTGTTCATACACACTGTTGTCGTTAGAGGTTCCTAGTGACCCTCTGAAATGGAGTAGAACCCTTTTCTTCTTTTGGGGGGAATTTTTTTGATCCCCAAGTCTGACTCCCACAGAGCCCCTGGAGGAGTTTTGAAGCACCAACCTTTAGGTCAAGAGCTGAGCACATACCCGCTGTGCCACCAGTCTCCTTTCCACAGAGACACATGCATGTGAATACCTTCTCATGACGGTTCTCATGCCATGGGGGACCTCGAAAATGCTCCAAGACTGCATGGTCCCTGGTCAGTGCCGAGTCTCCGTGGCCATTTTCTGGAATCGTGTGTTCCTGCACACCCTCCCCCTTCTACCAACCCCACCCCTCCACCCGCACCAGGTGCAGGTGGCAATAGCAGAGATGCCATGCTTCCTATCACCCTCTCTCCACCCCACCTGGCTCCTCCCCCCACCTCCCCACACACACTCCCTCGGTCCTCTGCTGATATCTGGTGACTCAGGAGCCAAAATCGAGTCACAGCATGGCGAGGCCTGAAGACCCTTGAGTCTCTTCAGACTTATTACCTCCTCCCCTGAGGCTTCCCAGTCAGCTCAGGTGAATGTTTCCGTCTAATTGAGGAAAGGATAAGAAAAATGTTTTCAGTTCTCTGCAATGAAATGCCACCGCAGTCATGCACAATAAGGCTGGGGGGAAAGGATAGGCAGGCAGGGTGGAGAAAGGCGGGTAGAGGAGGTTATTTGTAAAGTACTGTTTAAAACCCTTTGAAGAGCCTCTTTCCCTCCAAACACGACCATCGTGCTATTATGTTTAAGGCCTCTTTAGATGGCCTGGTGCAGGGCGTGTGCCTAGTCACGTGGTGCAATGTGCTTGCTCACAGGACCGGAACTTTGGAACTGGGGGATAAACTGCTTGCCATCGACAACATCCGGCTGGACAACTGTTCCATGGACGACGCCGTCCAGATCCTCCAGCAGTGCGAAGACCTGGTGAAGCTCAAGGTCCGCAAAGACGAAGACAATTCAGGTACCGGCGGCGGCAGGCTGAGTGACAACGGACTCTGGCCTGTCTGTCACAGACGACATTGGGGCGCAATGTTTTACGGACAGCTGATGATGAGTGGCATGGCCACTGCGCCTGTCTTGGGAGGATTGTGTGAATTTCGAAGTGAAATTAAGGTATTTTCATTATAGAAGCGTCATTATAACTCCATTCATTTTTTAAGAGATGAGAAAGATGCCTGGAACCAGTCACTTTCCAGTCTTTGTGGCTGTGTAGATGACAGAATTATGACCAGAGTGAATGTCAGGTTTTTTACTTCATGCTGTAAGCAGTTTACCAATTTATAAAACCATAATATTGCTGAGCCCTGGTGGCATAGTGCTTGTGTGTGGAACTGCGGCCCACAGGGTTGGTGGTTCAAATCCAGCAGCAGCTCTCCGGGAGCAAGGCTGGGCTTCCTACTCCCACCAGGGCAGTGATGCCCCAGAAACAAAACAAACCATAATATGGCTTTATTGACTACCTAGAATATTTACCACGTTTATTTTCTATTTAGATTGCCCTGCCTACATTTTTTTTAAGGTTCGAGTCGATGGTAAGACCATGGAGAGCCTTATGCATCTTATCTTCTGGCTCCAAGGAAAATGCCTAGCAGTATAGAATTGCTGAATTATAACCACTTGCTCTGTCATATGACTGCATCCACTTGTCTTGCCTTTGGGAGTGAGTGATTCCAGGGCCATGGCGCTTCTTGGCCTCAGAATCACCGGAAGAGCTTGTAAATGCACAGACCCTGGGCACGACTCCAGTGGAGAGCTGGAATTCTGCCTTTCCAGCAACATGCAGGTGCTGCTGCGGCCCCGTGGCCGTCCTCTCGATGGCATGCAGTAGATGTCCCTGGGAGATATGTACGATAAGCACTGATCATGAACTGAAAAAAGCCTATTTCTTTAAAAAGCCTGGCAATGTGAGGAGTTTCAGAAAGCGATCGATCTCCATAGTAGAAAATGATAGCTATCCAGAGCATAACTATTTCATGTAAAATGTTACCAGTCTGACGGGTCAAGCGAGGGCCTTCCCTATGAATAACTAGCTCCCCGCCATTGAGTCAACATGACCCTGTTCTGACTCAACATGACTCTATAGGATAGAGGAGAGCTGCCTCTGTGGGTTTCCTAGACCAGAACTCCTTCTGAGAGTGAAAGTCCCAGCTTTCTCCCCTGAGAGCGGCTCATGGTTTCAAACTGCTGGCGTCATGATTAGCAGTGCAATAGGCTCCTTCCCTAGTACAGAATGAATACGATTCTGTGATATTTGCATTATGGTCACCCCCCCAACCCTGCCTTAAAGCCAGACTCTTAAGGAACCCTGGTGGCACAGTTGATTATGGGTTGAGCCAGTACCCCAAGACTAGCAATTCAAACCCTTGAGCTCCTCTCTGGGACAAAGATGAAGCGCTCTGCACATGTAAAGACTTACAGCCTTGGAGCCCCCCAGTGGAAGTTTTGCTCTGCCCAGAGAGCCCTCTAAGTTTGAACTGACTTACTGACAATAAGCTTGTTTTTAATTGGGTCCTTTTTAAAACTGGCCCTTACTACGGATAGTGGTTTGCAGTTTGGTTCTATTGTTTTGTTTTCCATTTTCTGAGCAGTTTATTAACATGTAATTCACATATTGTACAAGTCAGTGCTTCAGTCACATCAAGAGGAGCTGTACAATCATCACCACATTCAGTTTTAGAACATTTTCTTCTCATTAATTTTTATAAATCATTTTATTGGAGGCTCATACAACTCCTATCATGATCAATACATGCGTCAATTGTATGCAGACCACATTTGCACATTTGTTACCATCATTGCTCACAAAACATCCTCCTTCCACCTAGGCCCCCTTTACCAGATCCCCATTTTTCTCCTCCCTCCCCACTCCCTTTCCCTCATGACTGCCTTAAAAATCTATAAATTGTCAATATCTTGTCATCGTACACTGTCCTATGTGTCCTATGATGATACTAGTAATGAAGAAAGGAGGAGCAAGCAGTATAAACATGTCTCTAGGGTTTTAAGCTTACACCTCAAGTTATAGCAGAAGTGCCCATGGCTACTAGAGAGAGAAACATTGTAGTCATGAGAATTCCATGACATTGGTTAATATCTTCTACCAAGACCATGGAGAATCACAATTGATGCAGAAAATTAAGGAAAAGTTGATGAGAAAAGTCTCTCTTATGTACAGTTTCACCCCAACTAATCATGACTGGGATGAAGTCAAATACTCTGGCATCTCCATAGCTCCAAATCATCCAGATCCAGCACTCATGGCCACGCCAGGCCATGTGTTCAGAATTCCCATTCAAAATCAGAACAAGTCGGTAGTTACATTCATCAGTGCAGCTGGTAAGGATGTTTGCATCCAAGTACATTTTTTAGAGCCAGCCTTTGAAAATATGCACAGGTTTGTCCTCATTGTGATTCCTCAAGCAACTGATTTTCTGTGCCAACGTTTGCATCCCTCTCCTGACAAGCCTGCTTCACAGGCATTTTCTTCAGGGGATTTATTTCAAGAGGAGGATAAAGCCTCCAGCGTGTCCTAGTGAAGAAGCAAAACCCTGTGGAGAAACTTATTTTGCATAATGTGCCGAGCTAAGCAGATCTCGGCTACCATCCTTGCAGAGCGGAAGGACCAGCCAGAGATGAATATGTATGGCGCACACATTGGCGACGCTCCCAATCCCAGAGCCGTGGTGGGCACACAGGTTGGCAGAAGTCTCAGCAACAACTGAGCACTTGGGGGAGCGAGATTTACTTTCAATTGCTGGTTTCTTTGGCTCCCCCTCCCACTCCTCACGTGCACCTTCCCGCCTACCATTTCTATGCCTACTATTTTGGGTACTTCTAATCCTTAGGAAGTAATTTTCATTTTTGAGAGGTTCTATTTTTTGCATCTTGAAAACAACCAGATTCTCTCGAATTGGTATGCCAAAACATATGCTCCTTCACACTCATGACATGTTTTCATAACAGATTTTGTTAAAACTATCATCTGGTCATCTGCTTGGAAGAATCTGGGTGATTCAAATTAGAATTGCACCCATTAGAATACAAACACAATTGGGGTATTTGCATTCTTTGTTATTTGGAAGAAAGCACGGCGGGGGGGCGGGGGGGAGGGGGAAACCACTACTGATCATGTAACATGTCATTGCAGAATTATCAGAGGCAATGTATGTCACCTCCACCACCTTTGAACTGTGAAAGTCTGAACGATTTTGAGATTGAGTTCCATTTTCAGCAATATGCACACAATAGAACCTTCCTCAGAGAGGAACTCATGACATGTAACTTATAACTTGTGGAAAATTGGCACTGTCAGTAGTCACCACACACAAAGGGTGTTTATTATTATTATTATTATTATTATTGCAGTGACAATGACAGCCTGAAATGCCATTGCTCACATGTGTGCTGATCTTCCCTTGAGCTCTAAATGAGTGGAAAACAAGCACTAGTCAGGACGACCGTCACCCTCCTTGCAAGTTTGAGTGCGTGCCTAATCTAAAATGACACCGGTGATTTGAATGGTCACATTGAAGTGCTGCCCTCCTTGTTCCTTGTCTCCCTGCTTAAGACTCTTCTATTTCTGGGATCGCTCCCACTCTCTCACTCTGCCTTCTAGTCAGTTCTCTGCCTGGTCCTGGGCCTGGCCCTGTGCACAATCATTCTTACAGTTGAGCCCACCGACACAGCCACAGTCTCAGTCCATCTTGTTGAAGGGCTTCCTTTTTTGTCACTGCTTTTCTACTTTACCCAGCATGATGGCCTTCTCCAGGAGGAACTGGTCTCTCCCGACAACACGGCCAAGGTACAAGTGATGAAGTGATGAAATGTCAGCATCCTATGCTCTATAGGGCATGCTGGCTGTACTTCTTACAAGACAGACGTTCTTCCGCACCGTAATGCAAAAGCAGTGGTTCGTCCTCAGTCATCCTCCTGCAGTGTTCCACTTTCACATGTCTATGAGGCCATTGAAAATGCCATGGCTTGCTTGAGGCACACCTTAATCCTCAACAGGACCTTGTTGTCCCACACTTTAAAAGAGGTCGAGTGCGGCAGATGTTCCCCAGGCAATCCATCCTTTATCCTCTTGGCTGCTGCTTGCTTCAGCGTTGATAGTGGATCCAAGCAAGACAAAACCCTAGACAGCGTCAGTCTTTTCTCCCTTTTCCAGGACATCGCTGACTTTTCCAGTTGTGAGGATTGCTTAACAAACTTCCTTACAACTCATGTAAAGAAAATAAAAAATGCAGAGTCTCGTCCCCTGAAATGTTGCTCAGACAAACATGGGGCTTGTTGTACCTTAGGAATCACCTAGTGTTTTCTCCAACTGCCGGCGCGTCTCCATTCTTGCACAGTGGTCCCCTCATCCGTTACAGGAAGTTTCTAGTCACACTTGTTGTGACTTGGTTTCCTTCACTAGCAGAGTTCTGCTGTTGGGTTTAACAGGTGTTGCTTCAAATAGAAAGCCTTTCTTCCAGCCCCAGTAGTCTGACTGCTCTGCTACACACCTCAACCAAGGAGACCAAAGAACATCACCCATGAACAGCCCCCCAAATGGTCCCAGGTTGTGCCCTAGCCCTTAAGACAATGCGGAGGCTTCTAACAATCTTCATCTGTAGAGGCTCTCAGAAGGACCCCTAGCACACACACGATTGCAATTGGGCGCTAGGAAGCCAATTCCAGTGGATAGGAGCTCTGTCTTAGGTGGGGTTCACTAGAACAAAGCCAGTAACTCATGTGTGTGTGTGTGTGTGTGTGTGTGTGTGTGTGTGTTGTTGTTGTTGTTGTTGTTGTTGTTGTTGTTTGTGTAGAGAGAGAGAGAGAAATTGATAAAATTCTCCAAAGAAAGGCTCATGCCATTGTGAAAGTGGGCAGCTCCAAGCCTAGGCAAGTTCCAAGTCCGGGGGTCAGACATTCAGCTGAGGCTTCTCTGTACTGCTGTGGCTGTGAGAGTTGCTGATGGACAGGAGGACCATGGGCTGGGGGCTGCGTGAACCCACGGTCTGGAGGACAGAAGAGAGAGCCACTGTCAGGCTTGACACTTGGACAAGGGAATGACTCCAAGGTTGGCAGCATGGCAGGCTCCTGATGGCTCTGGGGCCATTGGCTCAAGTCCAAGGACCCTGAGCTATGAGCCAGCTATAGGAAGCAAATCCAGCGAAAAGCAAAGCAACCTCTTCCCCAGCCTTCTTTTCTTGAGAGCCCACTCAAGGAAGTACCCTTCCCATTGTCTCAGGGCTCTGACCAGTGTATGGGTGTTGCCTTCCATCCTAACTTACCCCACTGTGGAGGCTTACACTGGAGACAGTGGTTCCATTGTCAGATCGGGTCACCAGAATTGCTAGAGTCCATAGAGGTGCCTTCGGGGTGTAGTGGCTACAGATTGTGCTGCTAACCATAAGGTCGGCAGTTCGTAATCACCGTTCTGTCCCCTAAAGAAAACTTTTAGAGGATTTCTGCACCGGTAAAGTTACAATCTCAAAAACCCACACTCATAGGCGACCTCTTAGGGTTGCCATGAGTCAGCTGGCATTAGGTATGTGTGGGGTGGGGAAGGAGTTGTTTGGGGCTTTTTTTAACTGCTGATTCTGTTGGAGTCGAGTTGACGCAACACCCTAACTATCACAGACCCTGTAAGACAGAGTGGAAGTGTCCCAGAGGCCTCCCTTAGACTGTACACAGGTTCAATGTGCCCACCTTTGGATTAGCCACTGAGTCCTTAACAACTAGTTATGAAACGTGTGGGCTAGAGAGGGAAGGAAAACTCAGGTCCTTCCCTTATCCACTTCACAGCCCTTAGCAGTGGGAATATTCCTAGTGCAAGATCCAGACACATCCAGATGGGACGCCCACACTGCAGGAAGGAGGCTGTAGTGTCCTTCTCAGTGGTTTCCTTTGTCAAGGCCCAGAAATTACTTCTGTCACTTTCCATGAAATGAACTCTGGGTGACCCACCCAGTTAGGCTTCCAAAGGCTCTCTCCCAAATCCAGGCAGCCTCGTTGGCCACAGACACAGCTGCCCGTGTGGAGTCGAGCCAGCGAGTTTTTGTTTTGTTAAACAGGCGGCACTCAAGAAGCCCGAAAATTACATTGCCGATAAGTAATGCCGCAATTCGGCATCTGTTCCATGGTCCCATTAATTTTCTTAACTAGAGTCGAGCAGAGCAAACAAGTAGGCTGGCCCCTTTCAGATCGTTCATTAATAGTTGTAAACCTGCTGCTGTGATAGCAAAGCTGTTTATAATATCATTACCATCTGCTTGGGCTCACTCTGACACTGACGAGGAATCCTGCACACTTTTCTTCTTCTCTGAGAGTTTCCAGATTTTGGTTGAGAACCCTGGTTGTCTCTCTCGAGCCAGTAGCAGCCTCAGGGAGAGAGTTGCATGGAGGGTTTCCGCCATCAAAATGACCCGACCAGCCTTTCCTAAATGGCAGGGCTCGCTCTCCCCGAAAGCTGTGGGGCCTTCCAGGCTCCAGTTGGTCAGAAGCCTGAAAAAGCAGATGGAAGTGCAGCCTGAAACCCTGAAGCTCACTATGACACTCTGGGAACTGCCAAAGGAGGATGGGCTAAGCTTGCTGGTCCCTAAGCAGCAGCCAGGTCTGACTGTACGCCACCTGCCGAGGAGAAGGAAACTGGCCACAGAGCGTCCTTAGAGACCTCTGCTCTCGGAACAGGACTGCACAACCACCTGCATTCCTCCGACCAATCACTGTGCAACACGTGCTGGTTGAAGGCTCCTTGGCCCAGACTTAGTTCTAAGCTCTGGGGAGACAAAGATTAAAAAGCTGTTTCCAAAACGATGGAGTGCAAAAGGTGTGGCCAAACATGCATTCTCAAAGGGGTTGCTATTCCCGCTCCGAGGGCACATCCTGATTTCAGCAGAACAAAAAGTTCAATACAGTGCCTCAAAAGCTCAGTGATACCTGACCAAATCTTACTCCTCATTCTCTCACTCAAAAACATCAACTCGCCTTATCTTGGGCTGGTTCTAATTCATGTGGCAACCCTATAGGACTAGCAGAACTTGATTTCCTAGGCTGTGTCTTCACAGAGGAGCCGTGGTTTCTCCATGAGTTGCGATCTTCAAGGTCCGCAGTTCAAAACCCCCAGCCACTTTTCAGGAGAAAGATGGGACTTTCTACCCCACAAAAGAGTGACAGCCTTAGAAACTCCCCGTGGCAGATCTACCTTGTGGGTGGGCCTCGACTCGATGGAAGTGAGACTTTACAGATGCTGGACTGCCACATCTTTCCCCTATGGAGACGCTAGTGGTTTCAATTTTTTAGACCTTTCTATTAGCAGCCAAGAGTCTCACCAGGGCACCACCAGGGTTCCTTTCTCTCATTTGGGGAATATGACCTTCTCCTCATAGCATAATGGGTGGCAAGGTCAGCAATTCAAAAGCACCAGCCACTCTGAAGTAGAAAGATGAGGCTTTCTATTCCTGTAAACAGTCTGTCTGGGAGACTCATAGGGGCAGTTCTATCCAGTGCCTGCAGGTTACTTACTCTGAGTCGGAATCACCGCACTGCCAGGGAGTTTGCTTTTGAGTTTAAGTTTCTTCATGGGAGGGACAAAGATGAAGGGAAGAGATTCAGAAACTCAAGGAGAATTTACAGGGGTGGTGAGAAGGAGCTGATGGGAAAGGCTTCTAGCCCCAACCGAGGAGCCAGAAAGATATCTTTCTGAGCTAAGTTTACAATAATGGGACTTTAGAGAAATAAGAGGAAATGGAAGAAAGATATTTGTGTACAGGGAGTAGCATGTGTAAGAGTTAGAGATGATAGGAGAGTTTCTGTTGGGTAATTACAGGTGCTTCAGGAAGGAAAGAAAAGAGGGAGGGGGTGCTGAAGAGTATGCTTCACCTCTGAACACCCTAAACTCACACACAAGAGTTGTTTTGTGAGTGCTTTTTTTAAAAGAAGGTATTAAGAAGCTAATGAAATGCTTGAATTAAGAGTACGACATGATCCAGTTTTCAACTTAAAAGTATTTCGGGTCAAGAGGTGTGGAATTATAACTTGGCAGGACTCAAACAAGAGAAAACCCTCAGCGAGATGGGTTGACAGTGGCAGCAACAATGGGCTAAAGCAGAGGAACAAGTGTGAGGAGGAAACAGGACTGGCAGTGTCTCCTTCCATTGAGCATAGGATTGCTGGGGGTCAGAATTAATTCAGTAGAAAATAGACAAGACAGGGGTTGACAAAGACAAGATCCCAAGACAAAGGCTGAATACACACTAAAAAAACAACTCAGAGTGGTACACTGGGCAGAGCCTAGATGAGGGCCTAGATCTGGTGGCAGTGGAAGACCCTGAGCATCTTGCCTGGCCTGTGTGCAGACAGCTGCCATCACCAGTACCCATTACTCACCACATCCATGTTGGGTTTTCTAAAGAGTAGCAGTTGTTCCCTTGGTTTGAAAGAAGACCTTATTATAGAACGTTCAGATGCATGTCAAGGGAGAGGGGGCATCGTGTCATATACCCTCATGCATCACCCAGCACCCACGGTTGTTATCATCAGTATTGCCTGATCTGCATTCTACCCTAGTTACCTTAACACACCGGGGGCGGGGGGGGGGGGGCGGGGAGGGAGATTGAAGAGACTATAGACATTGTATCATTTCATCTGCTAAGTGCACTTAAGATCTTCCTGAACCATTTCACCTTTTAAAATAATGATCATTACTATTAATATCACTCAAGACAGAATCCGTGTTGACATTTCTCTCATTTCCAGTTAGGTGAAGGAGCTTCAAAAAGTAGTTCATGAAACATTTCATTATCTTTTAATTCCATTTTCAACAAAGTTTTTGAAGCCTGTGTGTGTGTGTGTGTGTGTGTGTGTGTGTGTTTTCCCTAGAGGTTTGTTTTTTTGAATGGTGTTCTGAATTTAAAAACCCTGTGATTGCTGTATTTTTCAGACCATAAGATGCACTTTTTTTCTCCTAAGTGGGGGAAAACCAAGGATGCATCTTCTGGTCCCAATGTGTGGTACCTCAGAACATTTTAGTATACTGGTACTATTTGGTTCACAATTTTTTTTTTTGTATTCCTGCTCTAAAAACTGGGTCTGTCTTAGGGTCAAGTATGTCTTATGGTCCAAAAAATACAATATTTTAGGTGGTATTTCTTGTTGTTATGAGATCTCTATAGTGCCCAAGCCACAAAATGTCCTGTTTCACAAAGCAGATCATGGACATTGGGAGATGCGTGATTCTATTCAAGGTCATTGCTATAAGGCATAATAAAAAAATAACTTCTTTATAACTCATGGAAGGAGTCGCTGCGTGGTGCCAATTGGAAGCACATTTGGCTGCCAACCTAAAAGGCTGGTGGTTTGACTCCATCCAGAGGTGCCTACCAGAAAAGCCGGGCATTCGACTTCCAGAAAAATCAGCCACTGAAAACCTTGGGAGCACAGTTGATTGAACTGTGACTTATGTGTCCCCTTCTCATTTGGGTTTTATCAAACATCTGTTGAAGAAATCAGAAACTCGCTTCCATTTCTGTCCATCTACACACGACATTAGTTCCTCCCATTTCCTCCTCAGTATGGTTATCGGGATGTCTCTTTCTCAGGGAATAGACTGACGACACTGAATGAGAAAATGATGACACCTGTGCTATCAAAGACCACAGAGCACCCTAACATTGGCATCCAGGCACAGGCAAGCCACCCAGACCCCAAGCCTGCTGCACAGAGTTGCTTCCAACCCCACATAGGGTTTCCGAGGCTGTAACTCTTCATGGGAGCTGTGGCTGTTGGGTTTGGACCCTGGACCTTATAGTTAGCGGTCCAGTGCTTACCTGCCATCACCACCAGTGGGACCACAGATGTTTAATTTTAAAGGTGCCTGTATGAGACCTCCTGAAACCTACCATGCTGTACCTGTCCACCCCATCCTCTCTCAGACAGGTGCAGGATTCATCAAAAATGACACAGGACACTCACTCTGAGTTGTCTACAGAATGAACTGACTAGGTCCCAGGTCTCCCCTTGTCCAGGTGAGTGGGACTGAGCTCAAACTCAGCTTCCGGCAAGCCCAGTGGTGGTTTCCATCTGGACAGTCTCCACTTCCTCAAGCCCCAAGGTGTATGGGTGCTTGGCAAGAAGCATTCCCAGACAATGCCCACAGAGAGCTGATCACATTCAAAATCGCTCCCACAGAGAGCTGGTCACATTATGAATGCTGAGTGCCCAGTGCCAAGCTTGTGCTCGTGCTTGCCTTGTAGGAGAGAAGAGTGAAGTGGTCAGGGTCCTTCCATGAGCATTTGCCTGCAGCAGAATGACCAGCAGAACACTTTGCAGTGACTGATATTAGACGAGATCATACGTGATACTTTACCCACCCTTATCATCATGGTGGTGCAGGCAGCAAACCACATATCATTTATCTACCAAGAAACCAAACGCCCTGCCTCCAGCTACCTCTAACTCACAGTGACTGTACAGAATCTCCTCGTATTTATGGCCAAGCCAACTCCAGAGAGGGATGGTTTCTGGTAGGGTAGACGGCTCTCTTACACCATTGCTCTCTACCCTTTTCTGATACATCTGCCAGTCGCTCCAAGCAGCCAATTCATCCCCAGACTGGTGACCACAAATCAGAAGGATCAGATCATCCAAGAGATATGGAAACTTGATATGAAGGCTTCTTAGATGCCAATTCGAGTCTCATGTTAGCAAAGATGTTTGTATTCTAAGATGTGGGTGTAAACACTGTAATGTATGCTGGGCTTTGTCCAGTTCTCCATCCGGAAGAAGAGACCCTGAGTCCATCCCAGAACCTGTAAAGTCAGGGCTGGCAAGAGCGGACACACCGCTTTGCACATGATTCTTCAGACCCTCCATTTCATATTCACAGTAGTTCTCCTCTCACAGATAAATGAATTGTTAACTCAAGCTTTTCTTCTTCCCCTTATTTTAGGGCTTTGTATCGTACATGAACAGCTGCTCATTGCAGAACTGTGGCTGTGCTAATGCTCTGCTCTGATGCAGTCTGACTGTCAAAGTTGACTGTTTTGTTAAAGTGGCTACTGGACCATTTTACTGTGTCCTTAGGTACCGAAATGAAATTGCTCCTTAACCATTCACAGCTTCCAGGCCTAGGGAATAAAACAAGAAATGCTAAAGAACTTTACATGTCTTATAAGCAAATAAAATTCTTTTAGCTCTAAGCTTGCTTTCTATTCACAATCCTGATCCACTCAAACCACCACTGTGTTGAAACCTCCCAGGGGACCAGTCTTTTGGTCCCCTGCTTTCGGCAGAAGACACCTACAAAATATCTTCCCTCACTCTGAGGTTCAATAACCAACGTTAGTTCATGACTGTGTGGCAGCCTGCTGGTTTATGCTCCAGAGCCATAGCTGACAGTAGCTCTTCATTTTGAGAGCAAAGAGGTTTTCTCATTTCATACCCCTCCACTCATCATCAAGAAGCCTGACTGGTTAGGTGGAATGATGAGTAAGGAAGAAACCCCACTTCCCCAACTCTGTGATATCATTTCCTCTAACTCAGAGCAAAGTGAGCTCTTTAGTATGAAAAGTTAGCTTGCTTGTCCGCCAACAGATGAATGGCTAGACAAGATGTGGTACTGATGCAATGCATGGTGGAATATTGCTCTGCCGTCAAATGACACAAAGTATTGATCCGTGCTACAACCTGGGAGTGCCTTGAAACCATCGAGTGAAGTAAGTCAGCCATTAAAGGCCATATACTGTCTGATCTCATTCATGTGAGACAGGAAAATGCATAGAAACGAAATGCATGGTTAGGGGGCAGACAAAGGGGTGGAGGAGAGGAAGGGGGGCCGTTTGTGGGGTACTGGTTTCATGAATGGAATAATGACCATGGTTGCCCAACCCAAAGAATGTAATTGATGCCATGGACTTATGCGTGTAAAAATTGTTGAATTGTGAATGTTTCCTTAGTAGATCACACACACAGGGAAAGAGAGAGAAGTGAGCTTATTTATGAAGCCAAAAATAGGAATTGCATAGCCCAGTGTCTTCATTGTCATTGAGTAACTCTTCCATCTTACCTGTGTAGCCATGTCTTCACTCTGCTACTTTTGGTTCACCTACTGTGTCCTTGTTAAGCACTGTGCCCAGTGTAGGAACATAGTCTGAAGGTTCCCAGCACCCGTTGGAAGGGTCCCTCACAGATTCTCAGCCTATATCCATTTCACTGACCCTGCTGTTGACTGCCTCTCTGTATTAGGTGCTACCTCATTAAGAAAACGTTACTTTCCCCACATAATTGTTTTCTGAGACAACACTTTGATGATGCTCCTTTGAATTTCCTGTTTTGTGTATGAATGTGTGTCCTATTGTTTTGCATTCCCCTCCCCCCCCAACAAAGAAACCAATTATGACTCCTTTGCATTCATTGCAGATGAGCAAGAAAGTTCCGGAGCGATTATTTACACCGTGGAGCTTAAGCGCTATGGGGGTCCCCTTGGCATCACAATTTCAGGAACTGAAGAGCCATTTGATCCTATAATCATTTCAAGCCTCACCAAAGGGGGATTAGCTGAAAGGTAAAATGTGAAGAAACTGTAACAATTACCTGTGTCTGAGCCCATCTTCCTTCCTGGCAGTCCTGTGAAAGGAGGCTGTCCTTTCCTGCCTAGTTATCGGTTGACTTTTTCAAATCTGCACAAAAGATTGATTTGAGAACCTGAGAACCCTCAGGCAGGCAGAGCTTTGACCTGACTTCGGGGGCGTATCTTCAGGCAGTAGAAAGATGTCACAGGCTGAAAATCGGTATTACTCTCCAGAAATGTATAAATTGACCACAACAACTGGAGATAGATTTATATGGTATCCATTTGGAGTGGGGGAAACCAAAGTTCAGGGAAGTTAAAAGGCTTGTCTGATTCAATTCAGCAAACATTTACTGAGCCTGTGTTACCTGACAGGAACAGTGCTTGACTACTGTGTTCTCAGGAATGAGGATAGCCCAAGCTTTGTCTTCAAAGGTTTCAGGAAGCAAAGTGTGAGTGACCCATCTGAATGGAGTTTTGTAATTTGGAATGTTCATTCGTCCCGTGGGCCAGGATGAACCACCCTCCACAATTGCACTTGGCTGGGTGGTGTTGTGAATCATACTCCAAAGTCTATAACCAGATCTGTCCTTCAGCCACCTAGCTCAAGAACTCACAATATATCCTTCATGTTGGCTTGGGACAAACAGGATTGCAAACAGAGACCTAGGATCACAGGATTGCAGAATGGGAAGCTCTCTTAGAAACCAGCATCTAGTCCAGCACCTTCATCTGCCAGATCAAGAGACCAGGGCCATCCAAAGAGTTACCCTGCGGCGTTTTGATCTTGACTCTGAGCAGAGAGACCTAGGAGGGGAAAGTCTTCAGGCATCAACCTCAATTCCAGCCCAAGCCTGGATATCTTTACTAGACCAAAAGGGAATGATGCCTACTGATTTGGACTTAACCAATTCAAGTAGTTTCATAAAATTGAGATTCTTTAGAAAGGAATGAAAAGATGGTCTCAGTCATTGGGACTCCGTTGCTACAGCCTTCAACCCAACTGCAACTCGCTGGGGTTTTCTCACCCCCGAGCTTTTCTGCAGTGTTTCCGCCCCTTCCCCGTCTGGTGCCACCAAAGATAAATTTGGTGAACATGTAAACTGAGGGAAGAAAAACTCACTGCCATCAAGTCAATTCTGACACTTGGTACCCCTAGAGGTCAGAGGAGAGCTCCAGCTGTTGGCCTCCCAAGACAGTCACTTTACAGGAGAATTAAGCCTCCTATCCGGCCCAAGAACATCTAGCTAGTGGTTTTAATTGACTGGCCCTGAAGTGAGCCGCCTCACGGGTTACCCACTGTATCCCCAGGGTTCAGGACTACATAGTCCAACCTTCTAGTTCAGGATGGGCATGAGAGGTGGGGTGGGGAGAAAGGAGAAATGGCTAGCCCACCGGTACATTGTTTTCTCTCTTTCATGTGCCAAGCAGTGCACCAGACTCTTCGTATACATTTTCCCATCAAATCTTCCTGGCCCCGCTTTGGTAAGAACCCCATTGGTAGGAAACTGACACTCAGAGGTTGAACAAAGCTGGATTTGAAGTGCCTGGGCCACACAGCTGGAGGATGGCAGAAGTGGAGCCAAATGTAACCCTAACTGACTCTCATTCAAGCTTCTTTCCAGTTCTTGGATTCATGCACCGCCACCTTTCTGAACTGAAGGTTTAAATCGGTCAGCAGAAAGACTCCCCAGACTTACTGTGCAGTCTGTCTGGGACATCTGTCTTTTGGTTCTTGGAGCAGCTTCGCGGGCCCACTCCGCTCTTTTGGAGTTTAAAGGGCTCACAAGTCTATTTAAAAATCTAATTAAATCGGTTTTTCTAATTTTATTTGAAATGAAACCGGAACCCACGGCAGATGCAGTGATAACATTACTTAGAAAGAAGTTTGCAGTGACCCCGAGGGGGTCTTCGCGGAGTGTTTAGCATTGTAACAGTGTAATGTGGGCCCCGAGGAGGCCTCTTCGGGAGCGTGCGGATGCCAT
This sequence comes from Nesogale talazaci, assembly GCA_004026705.1. Taxonomy (NCBI): domain Eukaryota; kingdom Metazoa; phylum Chordata; class Mammalia; order Afrosoricida; family Tenrecidae; genus Nesogale; species Nesogale talazaci. The sequence goes on along the minus strand of PVJH01011450.1, from coordinate 2,110 downwards.
CATGTTTCCTGTCCTCTCTGGTGTTTGCAGAACGGGTGCGATCCACATAGGAGACCGAATCCTCGCCATTAACAGCAGCAGCTTGAAAGGGAAGCCTCTGAGTGAAGCGATCCACTTGTTACAGATGGCAGGGGAAACCGTCACCTTGAAAATCAAGAAGCAGACAGATCAAGGTGAGGGGGTGAAGAGTGGCCCTGTGTGGTGGGGGTGGGAGCGGGGGCGGGGGGGTGGGGAGGTGAAGATGGCTTCATCGGGGAGGACTTCCCAGTTTTGCCAGGAGACCGGTTCTAACTCTCAATCCCGTTCCTGCCGTTAAAGCCCAGTCAGCGTCAAGCCCCAAGAAGTTCCCCATTGCCAGCCATCTGAGCGACCTGGGGGACGTGGAGGATGACTCCTCTACTGCCCCGAAGCCCGGCAAGCTCTCCGACGTGTACTCCTCCTCCGCAGTGCCCAGTGTGGACAGTGCCGTTGACTCCTGGGATGGCTCGGGACTGGACGCCAGCTATGGGAGCCCAGGTACATCCTGCCCTTGGGAGTGGGAGACGGAGGACTTGACCTTGATGCAGCCCCTGCCTCACCAAGGTCCACTCTCTGCTCCAAGGAGGAGGCCACCTCTGCTTATTTAACTTGTGTCGACTGCAGCGCTCGCCATTAAATGTACCAAATTCTTTTTACTCCCTCTGTCCGCTTTGCATTTCCTTCTTCTGAACCTTGAAGTAGGAGCCCTTAGGGCAGCGGTTCTCAACCTGTGGGTCGGGATCCCTGGAGGGGGGTGAGGGGGGGGAGAGGTGAATAACCCTTTCACAGGGGTTGCCTAAGGCCATTGAAAAATACATAAATACTTCACAATCTATGATTACAGATTGATATATAATTAGATTGTTTTGTGATTAATCACTCTGCTCTAATTATGTTTAAGTTTATGTTTATGTTTATGTTCAGTTTGTAACAATGAAAATACATCTTGCACATCAGACATTTATATTATGATTCAAACCAGTAGCAAAATTACAATTATGATGAAGGAATGGAAATATTTTGATGTTGGGGGTCACCACAACACGAGGAAATGTACTAAAGGGTCGTGGCTTGAGGAAGCTTGAAGACCACTGCCTTTGGGTATAGTGGGTAGCATGGTGGGGTCCTAACCTTGACAGCTGCTCTTTGGGGGAAAGATGGGCCTTTTCACTCTTCTAAGAGTTACAGTCTCAGAAACCCACAGAGGCAGCGCTATCCTGTCCAATAGGGTCACTAGGAGTCAGAATGAGCTTGAAGGCAGTGAATTTTGTTTGGAGGATGTTGATATGGGAACATGTATTAAACTTCAATAGACCCCTGTAAGAACCGATGGCCATCCATAGCTTGTCCTTCAGCCTTAGGTTCCTACGGGCCAACCATACAGTATAGTGCTTCTCTGAGGGGGGTCCCCATTATGTTCTCTTCTGAAGAGCCCTGGTTGCATAGTGGTTACATGCTGGGCTGCTAACTACAAGGGCAACAGTATGAACCCACCAGCTGCTGCTTGCTTAGGAGAAAGGCAGGGTTTCTCCTCCCATAAAGAGTTACAGTCTGGAAAACCCACGGGGCGGTTCAGCTCGGTCCTACAGGGTCTCCCTGAGTTGCCATGGACTGTATGGTAGTGAGTTTGGGTTTTGAGTCTTGAACAAAGACAGGTTGAGGGGTGCTGAAGACAGGCCTGCACAAGAAGTTGGTTGATGATTTGTGACCTGATGCATTGCTGCCCTCTCCTGATTCTAAATAGAAATATGTAGCGTTTTCCCCCAGTTATCATCATAAAAGAGTTGTAATCATCATATGAGAGTAGAGAGTCAATTGTTCTTCCAGGCACCATCTTCATATGAAGAGTATGAAGCCAACCTCCATTAAAGTTCTCACTTCCCTCCCAGGATGTAAACTTGTGGGACCATCCAACTGTGTGAGCTTGACAAATGCCACCTGGTTGTATGCTTCCAAGTTGTATGTTAAAATGGCAAATTTTAGATATATTTTACCACCATTTAAAAATACCATGTTGACAGAGCCCAGGGCAAACACCAAAAGCCTTAAAAATGCAAGCTTTCTTTCCCAGAATGATAAAGCATAAAAAAAA
>PVJH01011449.1:0-68796 GCA_004026705.1 Nesogale talazaci | reverse complement strand
GGCTCAGCCCCAAACAATACAGCTCTTTTGGACCTCAGTTTACACTTGTATGAAGTAGGGGAAAGGATGATATGTTGCATCAAGGTGTTATGAGCACTAAAAGAAGCAACATATGTAAAGGGCTCAATACTATGGGCATGAAAAAAATTGAACTGATTTGTATCGCCTCCCTTAGAATTGGTCACGTATCACCCAGAGATTCCTTATAGAACAATGGGTGAAGGAATACCATGGTCAGTGTAAGACATGAAAAAATATATAAATTATCAAGGGTTCATGAGGGAAGGAGGTTGGGGGGGGGGTTAAAATAAGCTGATACCAAGGGCTCAAGTAGAAAGAAAATGTTTTGAAATTGATGATGGCAGCATAAGTACAAATGTCCTTGACACGATGGATGGATGGTTGTGATAAGAACTGTTATACCCCTCACTAAAATGATTTTAAAAAAAAGATTTCCCAGAAGTATACCATAATACTTCACTCCATGAACATCTGCCCATCCATTCTTAACCTTGAGTGCTTTTTGACCTATCAGCACCTAACCAATGAGGTTGTGCTACCCATGATATTGGAGAGGTCATCTGTTCATCAGTCAGTGCTGGAACTACTTTAGGGTGAAGAAAGTCCATGCAGCATGCCCCTCACCTATAGTCAAACCAGGGTTTTCATGAGGCTGAGCAGACAGGGCACTATAGTTCATGGCATTGTGTGTCTTTGGGGCCACTTGAAAACTAAAAATATTTAACTCATTCTTTCATCAATATCTCATCAATAATCAATATACTAGAAGATTGATCATGGCACCAAGTCAGCTAGGGAACTCTCAACTTGCTTTCCCCAGTGAGATCAGTCCTCAGGTTCTCCCTCATCCCCATTTACCCAGGAGAAGCCAGGGAGCATTGGACTTACTGTTGTTTTGTAGGTCTGAGAATTCGATGGGAAAACTCACAGACGGCAGGGAAAGAAAGCACTGTTTTCTAAGATAGAAGTGGGAAGGAGACAAACAAACAAATGAGTCATCATCTGGGCGGGCTTCATCACCAAGCTTTCAAGACCCCCGGAGTTGTACCAATCCTCCTGAGAGCGCAATGCCTGTTTTTGTCCTTCGAGAAAGCTCCAAGAAGCCTCCACAATCTTTATTAGTCTCACAATGTCACCATAATAGATTATATTACGAGGACACCACCCCTTGCTTACTGATCTGGTCAGATTCCAAGTCAGTAGGTGAAAATTTCCAGGAAAGAAGGATTCTCTACCCCTGACCCCCACTTTCAATCATCCATTTGTCCTTGTATTTACTTATTTTTTAAAAAGACAACACGATCATAGGTAGGATGGCAGCTAAGATTTACTGATGTTTCATCACAGTGACAAGCCCGGGGATGGATTATTTCTCTGTGGAGGAGGAAGTGTGGAAGAGACATTGCTAAAGAAAGTTGCTGGGTTTTGTGCCTAGAAGGACCCATACTTCAGCCTGGATGCTTTCCTTCTGCAGTGGGCCAGAGCTTCATTCTCACCCTGTGGAATTTCGGCATTCATGATCCTGGAGCCGGCTCCATCCATCCTCCGGACCTGAAGACGCACCAAGATGCAGACCTCTTGTGAGGATGTGAGAGCCTGTCTGTGCACCTGGCCTCCCCAGCGTGGAGACCTCAGATCCTGGTCCACTCCCATTAGTATGTTATCAAATGTGTGCATGTTCTTTCCCCAAAACACCCTCTCAAAATCCTTTTTGTCCCTGTTTCCACCCCCACAGGCTGCATAGGAACTAGGAACTTAAAACAAGCGCCCACTGGCTCAGCGCTCCCTGTTTGTCCACTGAAGTCCATGACCACAGAGGTCATGGTGCCTGTACTTTCAGAAGGGAGGGGAGAAGCTTCTCAGAGGTCTTTGGGAGATCTTTCGAAAGGGAGAGGTCATGATTCAGCTGTTTCCAAATGAATGCACATTAATACGTTAATATTCCACATTAATGAACACAATAGCCAGAGAATATAGTCCTTATTCTTGCTGTATACATATGTGAAGGGGCTGAACCCCGGTGGCGTAGTGGTTGTGCACGGGACTGCAGCCCACTAGGATGGAGATTCAATTCCAGCAGTGGGGCTGGGCCTCCTATTCCCACCACCGGAGAGCAGTGATGCCCCCCCCCCCAAAAAAAATACATATGTGAAAAGTCAGATCATGAGGTGGTCAAGGGAGGTGAGAAGGAGGTTTAGTCATAAATCTCAGAGGTTCTGTTGGAACTGGACCCCGAAGTGGTCCGTCTTGGTCAAGCCAGCCATTCCTTTTGCCCTCATTGACTTCAGATGTGGTTTTGATCTCACTAACTTGAAGGAAAGGTCAAATTGATTACGGAGAAGGGATTCCACACCTTGCATCTATGGAAGATCGAAGGTGAAAAACCAATTTCACCTCTGAAAAATGTCTTCCTGTGTTTCTTAGTGATGTCCAGCAAAATGAGCATACTCTTTCTTTCCTTTTTATGGAAAAGGCAGTCATCAAACTGGCCACCTAAATGGAATAGATCATAATACCCATTGGATTTCAATAGCATCTTATCAACAATCGTGGTAAACCCTGGGTACTGTGAACATCTAGAAGAGGAATTTCTGACCCAGCTTACAAGGGCCAGACTGCTTTCCTGAAAGGCAAGCGCCTGGGCTGAGACCTGCACAGGTGTTCTATATAGTTCTATACAGGTGTTCATGCACAGTTGTTCTCTACAGACTACAACAGCCTTAGCGAAGAGATTCATGTGGTTGGAGATCTACAGATGAGGAGTCCCGAGTATCTGGGCATCTACAGGCAGGCCCTTTTGATGGGAGGACAGGCAACACTAGTGAGAAATGTGGCTGGAGAAGGTTTGGGAAACACATCATACAATGCCTTTGTATCTTATGATGCCAGCAGTTAAGGTACTTGGTTATTGTTAGGTTCTAAGGAGTCAGCTCTGACCCACAGTAATACCATGCACCACAGAACAAGACACTGCACAGTGCTGCAACATCCTCACAACTGTCCCTGTGCCTGAGCCCATTCATGCAGCCACCATGTCCATCCATCATCCATCTTAAAGAAGGCCTTCCTCTTGCACTGCCCCTGCACTTTACCAGGCCTTCTCCAGCGACTGGTCCCTCCTGACAATATGTCCAATGTATTTAAGATGAAGTCTTGCCCTCCTTGCCTCAAAGGAGCACTCTGGCCTGACTTCTTCCAATACAAATCAGTTTGTCCCTTTAGCAGTCCATGGTACTTTGAATATTGTTCTCCAGCACCACCATTCAAATGTATCTATTCTTCTATAGTCTTCTTTAGTCAGTGTTCAGCTTTCACATGCAGCCACATCCTGGTCGTCAGTGTAGCTTCTGGCTCTTCTTTCTTTAAATAAGTCTTGGGCAACAGAGTGACCTCCTACACTGTGGCCTTTGATCTTCTGAATGTTGCTTCCATGAGCATTGATTATGGATCTAAGCACGAAAAAAATCCGTGACAACTTCAACTGTTCATCCATTTATCATAATGTCACCAATTGGTCCAGTTGTGTGGATCTGGGTTTTTCTTACACTGAGTTGTTATCCGTAGTGAAGTCTACAGTCTTCACTTTCAGGGAGCGAGGTTGTGCCATCCGCATACCGCAGATGGTGAATAAGCTTCCCTTCCATCTTGATGCCGCAATCTTCTTCATATAACCCAGCTGCTCTGAGACTTTGTTTAGCATGCAGATGGAACATGTATGGTGAGAGGATACAACCCTGCTGTGCTTGGTTACTAACTGAAATGTCAAGTGTGACCAGAGGTACCTGTGGGGAGCTCAGTACTTCTCTGACACTCTTGGGGATACTAGGTGTCAGAATCCACTCACTGACAATGGAATGCATCATGCCCAGGTGGGTCTGCTTGCATCAGAGGTATAACATAATTAGCATTTTAGAACTTATCAATAAGCATCAATGTGGAAAATGAATTGGATTGGAGCAGAAGTGGTTATTACAAGGCCAGTTTCAATTACTCAAGCAGGAAGAAACTCCTGTTGGAAACCAGGTTTCACTTTTGGATCCCTGAGCATTCATTCTAACCAGAGGCTCTCTGCCCGTGTTTATCTGTTCCTGCATTCTTACTTGGCTGTGTACATATTCAATTTCTCCCCCTGGCTTCTGAGATCTGGAGATGAGGGATTATGTTTATGTTTTTTTCCCTAGGGGTTCTGTAGAGCAATGGAAAGTGAACACTCCATCACTTTGCTAGTCAGATAGATTACTAAATTAATATTTCCTTTTTGAGATCCTAGTATCTGGTATCCAAGTATCTTCACGAAATGAAGTTTGGTAATGGAATGTTTTTTTCTGAATCTATTTATCCCAGCCTAATTGGAGCTGAATCTCTGAGTTGTCACGCAACGATTGCCCCAAACTGGTACCACCAGGCCATTTCCAAGTCCCCTGCTCTAGAGGACTATTTTTTTCTGTTTTATCTTACGTCAGTAAAATCAAAATATTTAACTTCTGTTTGGGGTTTTTTTCTTCTTCTCTTCTAAGCTTTGCAGAAATATCTTTTATATCAGAGATCTGCTTATTTTGCACAATCTGAACCGGGAAGACATGCTCATAATAAAATAAGAGACTAATATCTGGGGCTAGATTTACTTAAAGTGACAATTTTAATAAACCTGTTATTATTTTTGAGAGGCATTAAATCAATCCCTAAATGCACTTTAGTGCTTTATGAGGCAAAACTTCTAATGTTCAATATTATTCATAAGAGGAATGACCTGTCTCAGATAAAAAAGTTTCTCTGGCTCCGGGTATGTGAAGACAGGCAACTTATGTAGTGGCACATAGCGCATGCTCTGCAGAAGCTGGACGCTTTGTGCTTGCTTCCAACTCAAAGGTTCTGAGACACTATTATGTAATGTCTTTATTCCCATTGGTTTTAAATATTGGCCTTATAGCAGAAACTCTTTCAAGGAAGCTATTTTTCATAAAGACTAATGCAAGAATAGAGAAAATTGAAGGGGGACTGGGTATTGCCTGACCCACTAAGCTCGACTCTGTGGCCCAAACTTACAGATTCGCGTAGAAAAGGTGTACTTATCTTGACATCTGGAGCGATCATGAACTTAGACTTTGTGAGATGCATAAAAGACAACTCTTTTCTTTTTAGTAATCTGATTCCTTACACGGGATCTCCATATCATAGTTCAGCCTGAAACCTCCTGGAGTGTGGAGTTGCTTATTTGCTCTGGGGATATCGGATTTACCTTGCATTTGATGTTGCAACTTTTGCTTTATAAGCGATTTCAAACATTATAATCACAGTGCACCTAACTGAAAAAAAACAAAGGAAGGTGGGATATGAGGCCTTAATAAATCCTGTAATGACCTTAGGCTTTGCTCTCCTCATCAGCCTAATGAGGCAGTAGACCAGACACCTTGGGCAGTATCCCCACATTTCTACATTCTGTAAGTTGAAAGTCAATGATATTGCGAGGAAGACTTAGCAAACATGAAATGCCCACATAGGCCCAACCAAGGTTGCTGGCCTCCTGGGGGAGACATCACAGCTTTGTCTTTGCCCTGCCAAATAGACAGTGTTTGTCCTTTTGATTTATTTAAAAATTTTTATCTACTAAAAGACACATAAGATATGTAGCTCTCCTGAAAAATGCAATAGCTCCCTACATTCATCTTTTTTTGATGCGAGGGGCTACTGAACCCAAGACATGGGCTTTGTACACCAGGAACATTGCATTTTCTGTTGAATTCTTGTCCAGAAAGGATAAACATCTTTTTCTCTTCAAGTGGTGTTTATATTATTCACCCGAAACATGATTGATCAACACGAAAGTGGGAGGTGATGGTATATTTATGTGAGACACACACAAAGTAATCCCATATGGAAAAATATCCTATAACACAACCATTAAGGATGGCTTGACCAAAGTGTTCCTTTTCCTCCAAGGAAAAATATATCTTTTAATAACTGAATAATTCATCTATTTTGATTCTTCAGACTAGATTATGACCTGAAGTTACTGCAGTACTGCAGGAAATCAAGTTTGATTTTGTAATATAGTCAAATGAGTACTTTAGAGTGCCATGTCTGAGATCAATAAGGAAGCAGTAACTACATTTACTGTCATATGATGATATTGATGTAAAAACATAATGGTCAAAATTATAAAATCAATTCCATAATTTAATCAGAAATGTTTATTGATACTGTTAAAGTTGAATCCAATAGCTTCTGGTATGTAGTTAATTTCCTACCTGTCAGAAAAATGTATTGAAATGTTCTTTCTTGAAAATGATTGGAGTTAATTTGGTAGAGAAAACAGCATCGTATCACGCTAATAGATAGAGGTTTCTCCGTTTTCCAACTCTGTTGATGGAGAGTGCTAGAAGTTTTTATTTGCTTCTTTTAAGTCTTCCAAGCAAAAGAAAGGTCCATTAGGCACTCACGCGGTTAGGATGTTCATCTTCTAAAATATATCATCAACTATTTCCGCAGGGTGAAGAGAGTTTTAAGTTGGCTGTAGGAGTGAATGGGCAGCACATGCATGGAGGTGTGAGTGGTTTGTGCATGCTCACTAGCCCTGTATACAATTTTAGCGAGTAAAGTAAAATAAATGAGGGGAAAGAGAGAAAGCTCTAGAGACCATCATTCTTTGATGACTTTTCTTTGCCACTAGCTACCAGTTTTGATCTTTATTCACATGAATTTGAAAGTATCTTAATTGAAGCAAAATGTCACTTTGAAGAATGCCTGTAAGGGAGGGCTGACGTGTTTGAAATGGAGCTTGTGGGTTCTGAGACCCTGTCTAACTCATCCTCTTTAAATGAGATAAAAAAAAAAGTCGGGAGAATTCCATGTTTATTCAGATGTTTGAAATATCTGTATATTTTTTATAACTGATACAAAGTTGAAATCCTTCATGATCTCTGGAGCATACAATTTTCTCATTCAAAACTTAATAATGGTTTTCCATTGCTTAGTAGATACCATCAAAGTTAGTTATAATGAAATTTAGTGGCTTTCATTATTTGGTCAAACTGTCTGCTAGCCCATGTTACTGTTCTATCCCATTTTCTATTTTGGTCAAACTTGCCTTTGGACTATCCAACACAGAGTTGATACTCTTTGTAGTCACTCTTCTCCATCATAGTGTCTACTTAACATATGCTTATTGCTTCATGTTCTATTTTGTCTTTAACTGATATTTGTTTGCTTGCTTCTGGAGATTGGTATTAAATCCTATTTCCTCTAAAACACTGAGCAATTACCCAACACAGAGTAGTCGCTCCAAGAATATTTAGGCAAGTGAAAGTTCTGTAGAAGTACTGGATTCCCAGAAATAGCATTTGGGAATGCATCCAAGTGCAGAATCTGAGTGTGTTTGAATTCATTGTCATGGGTGAGCATAAAAGTCTTTCGTAATTAGGGACATGAAGTTTCTGCACAGAATGGACCTGCCACCCCATACCACTCTCATTATAAAAATGAAAGAACGGAGATTCAAAAAGTTTAGAAAAGGGTTTGGGATGAGAGTCACCAAATCTTCTAATGCTTGCCTACTTCTAAGGATCTAATCCCATTTTTATTTTTTCACTGATGCTAGTAAAGGGGAAGCATGCACCTTTACAAATGAACTAACTCCTGATAGAAGAAGATAGTGCTCCCGAAATGGCCAGCATAGGTTTTTGATATTTGGGCATAATTTTTCTTTTAATAAAACAAGTGATGCCAGAAATGCTGGAGAGAACAAAGCCTGACAAGCTATCCTGAATATGCTTAGAAACTGGAAGTAACTAGATATGTTCTTTGACCCAAGAACTGGATGAGAAATTTGAGGACATTTTACCCTTTTCAATTGAGCAGCTGCGTAACCTTCCTAGGTCATCTTTTGCCTCCTGAGAGTTGTTTTTCATTCCATTTCCTTTGGCTATTTTTCCACTATCAAATGCTGTAGTAAAATACTCAAGTCTAACCTTTGTTAAGTGTTTCCAATGATTGTGCCTACGAAAAGAAAAAAAGTAGGCATGAATGAGGTAACAAATTCATACATAAGGGGATATGTTTTATGACCATATGAGTCTGTCTATAAAAGTCACATGTTCAGCAAAACTGATCAAAGGCAATATGCTTTATTCATTTACTTGTATGTATGTTCCTGTGAAGGTAAATATTCAATCTTTCACATGAAGGTGGCCAAATTGAATATGTGGAACCATTGATATACACAGATGATAGAATGGAAGATATAAAAATATATTGTGGTACTTTTCTGATATATTTCAAATTTATAATGTTTACTGATACATATGTATATCAAATATATCTGATATCTATCCATCATCTATCTATACCATTCATTGAATGCTTATTATGTATTGGATGTAAGTGCTTTGCATGTCATTTAATCATCACAGTAATCTTAAAATACTTATTTTGTCATCTTCTTCAAAAAACTTATAAATGTTGTCTGATTTTTAAAAATCATTTTATTGGGGGCTCACATATTGCTTATCACAATCCATACATACCGATCCTGTGCCAAGCGCCTTCTCGTGCCTGCTGCTGTCATCACTCTCCTAGCATCTGCTTTTCCACTGGAGCACTAGACATCAGTTCCTCAACTTTTCCCTCCCCTCCACCCCTCTATAATTTATAAATTATCATTATTTTGTCATATCTTACTCTGCTTGATGGCTCTTCTCACCCACTCCTCCACTGCCATTCGTCCACCTGTATAGATCCTTGAAATAGACTCTCCCTCTCTACTCCACCTTCCCTCCACTCATCCGGTATCTTCACTCTCATTACTGGTCCTGAGGGGTTCATCTGTCCTGGATTCCCTGTATTTCCAGTTCTCATCTGTGCCAGTGTACCTCTTCCAGTCTAGCTGGACTTGTAAGGTAGAATTGGTATCATGATAGATGGGGAAGTACACATTCATTTCTTAACAGCTTTATTAGCACTTTATCTACATGCCATAAAATTCAATAATTCGATCATATCAAAAGAGATGTACAATTATCACCACATTCAATTCTAGAGAATTTCCTTCTTCCTTGTACTTGCTGCTATTCACATACAGTTATTACACATAAAACTATTACATATTTTTTTCTAATTGGCAAAACTACACACAATAAATTCTCCAACTTCTACAGGTATAACTCAATCATTAATTGCACTCTTTATATTGTACAACCACTATTGATAACTGTCCTCAAAGTTTTCCACGATCATCATTGTAAACTCAATGCCCCTGAAGTGACTACTCTTTCTCTTTCACCAATGGTAACCATTGGTCAAGTTGGGTTTGTTTGTTTGTTTGTTTGTACTTTCCTTGATATAGTAATCACATATAATACACTTCCTCTCATGGTTAAATCATCTTGTATATACATCATCCCAATCAGTTCTAGTGCTCCCTCCTGCATTCATTGTTTGCTCCCCACATGACCCCAGTACCACATCCCCAGTAGTCCATTGTTGTCTTTATGCATCTATTCCTTCTGTGCTTCACAAAGTGGGAATCCCAACAAAGACAATAAAATGCAAAAACAAAATGGCAAGTAAAATATCATCATAATGACATAAAAATAAAGAGTAAGATGAAAAGACCCCCATCAGTTTTTAAAAAGGCAGTGAAGAAATGTCCGTTATGGAACAAGTGAGATGTATTGATCTGAGTGCCAGTGCAGGTTGGGTCAAGAGGGAGATAAACAGTCAGAGACTGGAATGACCTAGCAGCAGGCTGAATCTATGTTCACGAGGAGGGGTGAGAATCACTATCAACATCAAGTCGGTGCCTGTGTAGTGGATATCAGGCGTACTTCCACTCTCCATTCATTTTATTAATTCTGGCACCCACCGTTCTCCTTATAAAACTCTCTGCTTCTCTGATGGGTTTAGAATTCATAGCAGTGGTCTCATAGAACACAGACCATTCCAGTGCTTATGCATTTCATTAGGGAAGTAACAGGCTACAAGTCAGGATAAGGATAAACATCAGGATACAATCCAAGGGACAAGAGACAGTTCATCAATCTGGATGGCTTCCAACCAAGACAGCTCTCCGCTCTCTCAGTGGGATTCTTACGCAGGCCCTTTACACCAGCCTATTATTACTGGACTCTGTCATCTCTCAGCTGTTTCTCACTCTCTCATTCCATTGTGCACTGTCTTCAGTATTATGGCTCTCTCTGCATCTGAATCGAAGTATTTCTCAGTGGGGGGCACTGAGAAAACTGTGGTCCAGTGCAAACTATTCTTGATGGTAGTGACCTTCTCTTCAACTTCTGTGAGATTGACACTTTTATAAGTCTACTGCTCCCACCCATATTATAAAGTGATCAATGTTTCCTGTTGACCATAGTGACCTAATTTTCACAGTCACCTATGATCAACCCCCATGGCATTTAATGCACTCTCTTTGCACAGTAGACTAAACAATCCCTTTGCAAGATCGTGGCCTTGCACATTATGTTAGCAGAACTACAAACCCAAGACCAGAAAGGCCATATATAAACAGAAATCTGTTACATTGAAGAGACACATACGTTCAAATCTCATCTCTATCTACTAGCAGTGGGACCTTAAGTAAGTCGCTTGGGTTAACCATACAAAAAACAATAAAAATAGCCTGCACCTCATGAGATTGCTATAAATATTAAAGTAGATTATGCATATAACGTACTTAGCAATGTATGATATAGATATTCAATACCTACTTGCAATTTTCCTTTCTCTGATGAGAAAGTTGAGTCTTACAGAAGTTAAATTGGATTGCCCAAGACCAAAATGCAAGAGGAATAACTGAGATTCAATCAGTTCTATCTAGATTTCAGGATCTGGGAGAATTTTTGTAGGGGCCTGTGAAATATTGAGAGAAAAGATCAGAGTAGGTAAATAATGGAAATCAAAGGATGTAGATGAGGTACATAAAGAAGAAAGTAGGGGTTTAAGGCGGTGGCCTGGAAAGAGAATGGACATGAATTACCTCAAGATTTTGAACCTGAACTACAGGGGAAAGATAGCTCTAGTAATCGTGGGCTTGAGCCTGGAAGCTGCTAACAAGGTACTGCCACACTGTAGCCCAAACTGCCCACCGTGTTGGAGCTTTACCGACTGGACTTCTCTTGCCTCTGCTGTCACCATGAAACTTCTAGAGATACTTCCGAACAGCTCTGCTCTTGAAATCAGAAGCAGGGAAAAGTCTGCTTCTTTCTTTCCTTCCAATTTCTAATAGTCCAACAGTTCCACAAGCTGATAACTCACTCACTGCCATTGAATTGATGCCAACCTATTGATGCAACCCTATTGGACAAGATAGACTCATCCTCGTAGGTTCCCAACACGATAACTCTTTCCTGAACTAGAAAGCTTAGTTGTTCATCACAAAGAACCTATTGACAAGGATAGTTGGAAAATGTAGTTTGTAGACTTCCAGCTCCAATGATTTAGCGTAACCCAGAACAGAACATGGAGGAGACAAGATATAACAGGCAAAAAACTATCACAGGGGACAGAGAAAAGCAGAATGCGAATTGAAAGTTTCAGGAGGGAGAAATAGTTTTAAAGAAATGAGTTGTTTGAGTTTAAAGAGATGAGTTGTTTTAGTTATGGATAATTGCTATCACAGAGAAAGAAAAATGCTTTTATTCTCAGAAATGTGTTAAAAATAGGTTACATTATTTGTTGTAATAGATCCATAAAAGTTAATTAAATTCCATTACCTATGATCACATTTTAACATTAAGAGAAAAGCTAATTGAGGTAAAATATAATAAATACAACAGCTAGGCAATATATATGCATCAGCTCCTATATATTTCTCTGGTTATCAGGTGCTACTTAACAGAATTACATTTTCTTTCATCTACAGAACCTCTAATAATTGAGGATTCATTCAAATCATGAAGATCTATGGATGCTTGAAATGGAATTCTGTTCTATGTCTTTGTAATAAAATGCATATAGTATCCTCTGGGGTTCAGACACTGATGTGTCTCAGAAGAAGTTCTCGAATGCTCACATTTTATCTAAACTTGGTGATAAAACCCTTGACTTTATCCTAGAAGAAAATCTGAAAGAATACAATTACCCTCTGGGAATTGTTTTACCCCCTTCTATGTTCAGTTGATACTTATTTTTCTTGTCTTTTTCTTTATTCAAGTACAGCAGAAAACATCTCTGTGATGAGGTTCTTGGGGAGTTTTGAAAGAGAATATGGTTACCTTGTGACAGCTTTGCACATGGCAGCTCTTTACCTGCAAACATGTGGTCTAACAACAGAATTTAGGAGAACTTAGGAGGCATGGGTGAAGGAGCAACCACTTAAAAACTGGTCTATGGAATTTTTTAAAAATTGGAAACTGTTATGTTGCATGAAAGAAGACTCGCCTCCCCCACAGTTTTCATCAATACTACTTTCACTCTATGATCAAAAGATCTCAGGATGCTCTCTCACTTAACTTCCATTATTGTCCTCATTACAAAACCTAGTCCTTAATGGGAAACATAATTAGTAGCACGCACACATCTTATCCTTCTCTCAATCGTTCAGTTCTTTCTCTGTTTTTAAGGACACTTGTTGACACACTGGCCTCTCCAGGGAAACAGATGAGCCAGTCAGTTCACTTTCATAAAAATGTACAACCTTGAGAAGGCTAAGAGGCAATTCGACTCTGGGGTTCATTCTGAGTAGGGATAGATTCCCTGGCAGTGGGTTCGGTTTGGTTTAGAATTTCTTATTTTTGGAGAGGAACTCCTTCCTCTGGAGGAGTTAGTGGTATAGTCCACTGGACAATGGTATAGTCCACTAATTTCCAGGGAATGGAGATTGAGATGATATGTTGAGAAAAGACAAGCAATAAGAAAAAAATGGAGGATGGGGGAAGGCTTTGCGATCTTTGTTGCACCTTTTCCCTAGAGTTACTCCGTGCACAAAAGTTACCGGCCTTAAAGCAGGCTCAGTTTTAAGTACTGCCTTTTGTTGGCAGAACCTATATAATTTACCACAAACTTAGTCAGAGTAAATGACTGTGCTCTTCATATTCTATTAGCAATATGGAACTGGGGCTCAGCCAGAGGCTACTGCCTTTTTTTTCACAGTCTGAGTTAAGCTCACTCTTTACGGATGGCGATATTTGGAACTTGATGAGACACCAGATGTTCCAGAAGCCTTGTCTTAATGCAGAGCTACTACGATCAGAAAACTGAGTGACTCTATTTGCATATGAAGCTGTTTGCTAGATCAGTGCCGAGCATACTAAGTGGGAGAATTCCATGGAGCTGTGGAGGTTTGAGTCCTTAGCAATGATTTAGGAAGACCTGTTGCGAATGACTGCAGTTAAATTGGCAAGCTGTGCAGCTGTTGGCCTTAAGAGTATTTCTTAAGCCAAGCGGGGCTTGGGGCCCTGGGTTATTCTAGTGCTCCCAAGATAGATTTAAAGAAGACATAGACCCTGCCCGAAAGGAACTTGCAATCTAGTTGTGCAGGTCAGATATAAACATAGCAAGATTACAAGGTGGTATAAAAAATTAAAAAGGAGTGTAATGGACCATTTTGACAATTCTAAAGTGTTTGAAGGTGAAGCGAAATTCATTTTCTTATGTACTTCAGGATTCCCCAATAGAGTAAAGGAAGCAATCAGAGTTTGACTGCCCTTTTCTGTTTTAAAGGAGGCCTGGTGGTGCTGCCAGTGAAGCATTGGACCACTAGCACCCAGCCGATTGTTGGATGAATGATGTTCCCATAATAATTTACAGCCACAGACCCTCTGTGGAATTGCGATCAGTCAGCATTAGCTCAAAGGCAGGGGATGTCTGGGGGTGCAGTTTTATATTCCGTTTCCAGATGAGAGAGTTGTGATTTTCAAAATTGACAATAAACCAATATATTTGCTTCTAGTATAATCGTCTATGACGATGCAATGATAAAGATTGATGACCTTCCTCATTAGGAGATCTGAACGGCCTTTGTCACAGATCAACCTCTACAAATGCTCTGTGCTTATTTCACCCAAAGGTTTTGGACAATCTCTACCGATTCAGAACTTGAAGGCATTTAATATCACCATTTATTTAATCTTCCTGCATCTACTCATCTACATATATGTTAATGTTTAATTAATCTACATTACCATCCTCGGTCTTTATTGTCTCGGAAGAATGCAAAGTGATGAAAAGAGTACTCAGACTAAATATCTATGTCCCACTTGATTGGCTTGACAATTCCCAGGGACTGTGAAAGGGTCGATCCTAGTGAATCTTTTCGCTCTTTGCACTTCTGCTATAATCTTCTTCAGATCCTGAACGTGAATGCCACATCACATTCACACACACACGCACGCACACACGCACGCACGCACGCACCCTAGATCATAAAAACGCAGGCCCAGAAATGAGGGATGGTGCAGAAGCACCGCTGCACCTCTGGAACAATGCAGACTTCTTTGGAGGGAATTCACACAATGTGGAGAAACGGTTCCCAAAGCTGAAGGAATGTCAGGACTAAAGCTGTGACTGCAGAACCTGAGGTTAAAGAGTTGATGATGGATGACCCAATTCTTTTCTAAGACCCTGCTAGAATCCCATGATGAACGAAAGCCCCGGTTAACACAGTCTTTTCCACCTGGTTGCAGTAGTAATTGAGAACAAGCGAAGAAAAGGAATCAAGTTGAAAGCAGAACTACAGAGAATGAACTCTGAAGATGGGCTCAGTTTCTTAATCTTTTAAAGACATTTTCCAGGTGGATCGGCTGAGCTGTGTAACATTTCCAAACATGCAGATAAATCTCCTCATCTATCATGATGTCACTGCTGACCCTGGAGATCTGTAGTCCGCGGTTCATCATGAAAACATTTCATGGATGCTGCCTTTTCTTCTGCGAAGGAGGGTGCACTCGATTTTTTTTTTTTTTTTGGAATTTGAGACCTGTCCTTTCCCGTGGGCTCAGGCTGAAATGCATGTGTGTGTGCTTTCCACCTTCAGCATGTGGATCTTTGAGCAGAAAACAACAAGGTCCTTTATTAAATTTAAAATAGTGGAGTGGGTGTTCAATGGCCTGTATTCCATCCCATTGTTTAAATTCATCAAACAGTCACTCTGGAATTATTTCTACCAATTGGGATGGCTTCATTTGTGTTTGCTTTCCCTTTCTATTAATCCATGACAAACTGTGAAATTTGCCATTTTTACCATAGCCAGGCCATGAAATTTGTCATCTCTCTCTGTAATTTACATGGAGCCTTGGCTATGGATACATTCCAGGCAGGATGATTGCTTTCCGTCTGACACAGAACAAAGGATGATACACACAAAATAGAACACAAACAAATTCCGGACAGGCATTAAGAAAGTTCCCCCCACACCTCCCAATTATCTAAAGCCCTCTAAAACACACCAAGTGTTGAAGTTGATGGGACAGGCTAAGACACTATTGTCCAATCTCCCCAAACAGTGAATTGACCACCACCACCACCCCCCTTCCAGGGAGTGGGAGGACTTACAAAAGGACAAACTGGACAACTGGACAACTTACAAACTTGACAAACTGGAATGGGGTGAAGGGATGTGGTAGGAAACCTTTATATGAGTAGTGTGTTTGGGAGGGAAGCCTTTGAAGGTTTAGCAAACACCATCACTAGACAAATGCTTTAAGACTTGTTCACAAGTGTATTACTCATGGGATGGGGAATTTCCCCTTTCTTTCCACTCCCATGCTACAAAGGCGGTTTCCTCCACAACAGATGAAACAAAAATCGTCTTGTTAGCAATTGACTTGAGTGGAGTGCAAAGACATTCCTGTATCTGTTTCCAGTGTTTTTCATTTTGGTAAGAGGAAGGAGTGAAAGAAAAGGTTATACCACCTACCTTGACTTGCTCACTCTCACCAGTTTGCTTAATGAAAAAACAGCAATAGCTAAACCATCACTGAAAAAGAATACCCCTAAGCAGAGCATACATGCTATTCCTTTGAAGAAGGAAAAAATATGGTGTCACTTGAACAAGAAGTTCAGGTTGTACAAAGCAGGAGACATCTAAGCATGAGCTTCCTCCCCTCTGTTCCTGTCTCTTCCAGAGCAGAAGAGAGTTGGGGAGCAGATAGATTTAACATCATTAAGTGGGCCCCAGGAGACTGAAAAGGGAATTCTGACAGTCATGTACTCATGTGTCAATTTCATGGTTGGGAATATAAGGGTGGAGTCTAGCCTGTTGATCTGGAGATAGCCAATGAGACCTTTGTCTGGGCATGGCATTCTCTGAGAATTCCAGGAAGTCTCCCAATTTTCTGACATGGAGAAGACAGACCATCTCCCCAGTTTTTGGGAGACCCTCAACTGACAAGACAAGATGGCAGCATCCAAGGAACTGGAGGAGCCAGAGGAGCCAAGGCCTTACTCTGATGGAACCAGACTTCTGAAGCTGGAAAAGCCAGAGAGAGACCCCTGCCAGTGATGAGATGCTTCTACTGCCAGTGGATACTGCTGATGGACCCTGAGCCCTGGAAACAAGGATCCATGAGATGACTCCTGCCAAATCTGGGATGCTTCTACTGCCACTGGATACACAAGACTCTGCACCCACTGGCCTGTGATTGTCCTGGTGTCATTGCCCATGCTTCATGAGCTGGAAGGAGACTTTATGCTTTTGGACATATGGGCTAATATCGTACTTATGACCTTGGGCTGGACTGGGTTGGGATGCTTTCTCTTTGTTCCATTCCTCTTGTATATAAACCTTTCCCCACTATCCACATGTGTGTCTATGAATTTGTTTCTCTAATCTACTCGGACTAACACAGGAATGATGGCTTGGTGACCCCATAGTAACCGAGGCATGGTTTCTGTAGCAGGAGAACACCATTTTAGAATGCTAGAAAGGAGACTGTCATTTCTTTTTGGTTTAGATGTAAACTGGGATGTGATTTTATAGCATGAAGTTGCTCCACTTGCTTTGGTAGCTTGTGATTATCATTGTCCATGGGGTGTAAGGAACATCCAGGGGACTAGGAAATCTCAAAGGTGTATCTTATTCTCTACTTTACTAGTCTTTTCATGTTCACCCCTACATCATGGCGAAACCAGCAAACAAATCCGTTGCAGTCTGGGTGACCCTAATTCATTGTAAGTCCAGAGTGGAATTGTACTTCCTAGAGTTTTCAGTGGCTGTCTTTTAAAGAGTAGATGGCCAAGCCTTTCTTCTAAGGCACTCAGCACAAGTTACGGCTAGCAGCATCCAGGACTTCCCTGAGCAAAGAGGGAGTTCTTAATACTTTGGTTCTAGCCACATCACCGATACCAATGACTCTTCCTTACCACTTTTGGACCAGGAGAAGGGCTGCTATTTGAAAATAAATCAATCACTGATTTAAATTCTCCTGCAGGGCCCTCACTGCCCTCCATAGCCTTCTACAAATTGGGTGTTCATAATTTTAGTTCTGATACTTTTCACCGTATTTGAATTTTGTAATTGTCATCTTTGGATCACATAAGCCAGTGTGCTTCTGCTGTGTGGACTTAGCTTATTCCTTGCTTAGAAGGCTTTATCTCTCTCTCTCTCTATCTATCAATCATCTATCTATTTATTTATTTGTTTAAACATGTGACTTTAAGACCCCAGACAATAGATTGATAGTCGGACACCATCTATTCTCTTCACCACACTTTTCCGTACCACTCTTATCTTCAGTGGCCATTTCATGAAGGTGACTATGAAGCAGGCCCAAAATGTAAGGACTAATTGTTCTTAAATTGGGACTATGGTATAGTGAGATCCCAGAACTCATTCCTTGACCTATGTTTCTCCCTCCCAAATTGCTGTTTCTAGGGAATTGATACACATATCATATGAAACATACTTGTAAAATTGCTTCCATAATCAGTCTACAAACATACTTTTACTTCCTGGGCTTCTTGACTTAATTTCCTTCTTGTCTCCCCTATGTGCAAAGTGTATAACTGCTGCTGGCAGATTTGCAGTAGCCAAAGACAAGAGTTCCAGACAGCCCTAATAGAAGGCAGAAACCATTGTAATCTTGATTATTGTGGATCAAACTCCATACTTGACCAGGGACACAGCCTGAATTTGTATTGGGACGCAAGCATCTTTTAGTTGTTGCATGACAGAAAGTTCCTCTCTGACTTCTTGAAAGTAGATGGGGATCTTTTTTCACAGATGCATTATTTGTATTTTTGTCTTTATAGTAATATGATCCTTATTTTTCTGTGTTTTCTCTGGGCTTTGCAGCTGTGAATCACAAGTGGAGTGAGTGTATAATGATAATAACAACTGATAAAAAGTATTAGCAGGAGAACAGGAGTAGGGGTGGGCTCCAGGGAGGGAAAGGAGATTTGGGGGAGTAAATACTGAAGGCTGGAATGGGAAAGGAGCATTAAGAATGATCTTGAGTGCCAACCTATTTTAAAGGCAATGGGGGAAGAAGGTGTTCTAAGATCCCACCATCAAAGACAGCAAACCCCGTTTTGACAACTCTTGCTGATACTGATATCACAGATTACTCCCTGGGGGGGGGGGCCTCAGGAACATTTGAGATCAACTAGCACTAGGTCAAGATGATGATTCAGCTCACTGCCTATTTATTATGTTACCTGCTTATGATATTATACACTATGTAATATGTTCGCTGTGTGATGTGTATGCCTTTCAAGAAGATCTGTAAGCCCTATTATATATACCCATTACAAAATACAGTTCCTTCCTTGGTTCTGGCATAGAGACAAGGAATCTCTGTGCCCCACTCTGTCTGTATTATTTTTCATAATCATAAAGGCACACATTCGGATGTTGGAGACCCTATAGCTCAACAGTGCCCCCAACCTGTAAGAAGTGTGACTAAGATACAAAGAGGCTGTCCTTGGGTTTTAGTCCATACTTATTCTTAGGAGATACAGAAGTTCTTTCTTGGTTGACCTGTCTCATGGACTTGCCTAGGACTTCTATGTACAAGTGGTAGACTGTAAGGGAGTCTACAACCTTCTCTCTCCATCTTTGCTAACTTTATGTAACTTAAAATAACTATTCATTTAAAATACAAAGGGATTCTATCTGATATCCTCCTTATTTTCTATCACATGGACATTTCCTCCAATAAAATATTTTCACTTTTAATTCTGTCTCACCATATGCTCCTCAGACAACTGAAACTAAGACACTTTTATGTGAGTTTGTTATATAAAGAGACTAGGAAGGGACTTCAGAAAGTTCATGGAACAAATGGAATGAAATTATAATGAAATTTTCCACAGTCATTCATAGCCTTCTCAGAATTTAAATTCTATATAATACTCTCCTTTGGGTTTAGATTTTATTATTTATAATCCTTGGATCGAAAGGGCCTATGGTTAGCACATTAGTTTTGGAATATTCACCATAGCTGTGACCCTCTTTTATTTGGTAGATGATCCATCAGGGAAGTTTATTTTCAAATGAAGTCCCTGGAAAGACCTTCTGATTCTTCTTCCTATAGATTCACAAAGTCAAAGACCAAAGGGACCAGCATGTATGGGGAGAAAGTGGTTATGAAGTTACTGGAAAAATTCCATTACTCACATTTTTCTATGAAATTTTTGAAATCGCCTTGCAGAAATTATTTGATACCTGTGAATAATTACATTGGTAAAAATAACAGTAAGGTTCAGGTGATCTGTAAAGTTCTTACATGGAAAATCCTACCCTAATCTTTTGAAGGACAAAGGAGCATATCTGTGTTGTACAAGAAGGAACATGGGGTCAGAGAGCTCAGGAAACTTCCTCAAGGTCATTCTTTAATTGCAAATCTGCCTTCTCTTTTCTCCAGTAACTCCCTTCATCTGGTCCTTTTTAAGGAGCAGAGGGTTTAACAAATAACCTATTAGGGGTGGGCTGCCCTTGGGTTTTAGTCCATAATTAATATTTAAAAACAAATCCTGGTTTATATGGCAATGAACAGATTTCTCACCATCACATCTGCACACACACACACACAATGAAATAACAATAAATCTAATACTCTTTAAATGGTTTCATTGACTACATCTAAATGCTCACCTAGTTAAAGACAGGATTTGATCGCTAAATATTGCCTTTCTTCCACTCCCAGCACACCTGACGTGGGATTTTACAAAAGAGTAAAACGTTTCTTACTTAGAAGGTGTTTATTTTTATATAGCAGGCCACCACTTACATGCCAGTTTGTTAGACTGTGGTAGCTGACCTGTCACTGTGTGGCTACAAGGTATTTTGAATTCTAACAGGATCACCCAAGGAGGAAAGGTTTCAGTGAGTTTCAAGACCAAGAGCAGAAGACAAAGGAGAACTGTGTTTTTCACTTCTGAAGGACTAACCACTGAGCATATTATGAATAACAATAGACCATTGTTAATGCCTGAAGATGGACACTTCATGATTGCTAAAACTTCACCACAATGACATTGCTTTTCAACTTATAGGAAGTAGAAGTTCAGGAGTATTGCCCAGGTTTTCCAGTCTGCTACCTCATTAGGTTGTTGAGAGCAAAGTCTGAGGTCCTTACTGGATTTATTAAAGGAGGTACAATTGATAGTTTCCGGGTTAGACTCCAAATATCTTTCCTCATAGCCCAATCCCCTGTTTCATGTAGGCGTCCTGTAATTATAATGTTTGAAATAATTTATGAAGCAAAAGTTAAAACATCAAACGCAAGGCAACACAGTCCAGAAGCAAACAAACATCTCCATACCACAGATGGGTTTTAGGTTGAACTATGATATGGAAAACCTATGCACTTAATTATTTCTTGATTCTATCCTCAATTTAAAAATAATTAGTTCTTATGACTTGGTCCTGCTCCATAATAACCTTCATGAAGACATCTTGGAAGATATAGGTGCTATATCAAAGTATGGTAAAGAAACCAGATGGTGCTCATTTATCAGAAAGAATAGTGTCTTAAAGGCTTGTCTTAAAACAAACAAGTATCTAAATGAGGTGTCAATTAACTCCACATGTAAGAAGCACACCAGTCTGTGTGATACAAGGATTATGAATAATAAAATCCGAATCTGAAAGAGGGAACTGTATCAGATGTTTAATTGTGAACCCTTGTATTTCAGAAGGCTATAGATGACATTTAATGCCCCAAATCCATTTTCAGTGTCCTCACACGGTTCAAGTCTTCGGTGAATACCCTCTAACTATAGTTAAGGTATACAAATAGCTTTGTTATCACAGACATTATAAAGTCAATAATGCCAGGTGTAGTTAGGTTAAAATGCAATATTTTATCATTTGATCTCCATTTTGACCCATTTTAAAGCTTCTTCCATTTGTAATATTTTCTGCTTTCCCTTTAAGGGTTTTCTATGCTTTGTTGAGTCCTTGGTGTTGGGTTTTGTCTACCTGTTTGCTTCCTATTTGTGTTTTATATGGTTTCTATATACAAAACGCATATATGGAGATCTAGAAACAAGAGTAACTGAAAAGGGCATGACAAGGAAGGATGGGCCAGGGAATGGGTGCTACCAGCAATCAATAGGGGAAGAACATATCCTTAAATGGATTGTGGTGGTGATTGCACAAATATTAATATAGCTACATGATTGATTGTCGGATATGTGAAGTAGATGCCAACAAAGGTATTTAAAAAAAAAAAAGAGTTCCCATCTTGGAAACCCACATGGGCAGTTCGTCCCTGTTCTGTAGCCTTGGTGTAAGACAAACTGACTTAATGGCAGTGAGTTTGGTTTCTGGTTTTAACTGGAGTGAGTCTCCAGTGAATTCTCAGTGACCATAGTCTAGGAATATGAATAACCTTAATATCAGACAAAGAGAATTCATTGTACATTGGATTTGGCAGTTACCGTTGGACTGGAATATAACACGTTGTTGGATATCTCAGTTAAACCATTTTGAATTCCGGTTTTTAAGTATGTTCTGCATTTTAATTTCATGTTCTGTTTTTTAATTTTTTTTTTATATTAGGCATCACTGCCTTCTGGTAGGAGTGGGAGGCCCAGCCTTGCTGCTGCTGGATTTGAACCGCCAAGCCAGTTGACCACAGTCCCACACTCAACCACTATGTTACTGGGGCTCAGCCCATGTTCTGTTCTTTAATTTCATTTTTCTTTCTGTTTTATTTGGTGACTGCCACTGCATCGCGATGAACCACCATCAACTTGATGGCACCTGATAACAATACCAAGTCCAACCTAGTCTCTTAGGTTCCTCTCTTATTTGTCCAGTTTCTCTTGTATCAACACCAGCAGAGTGAAGTTCCAGGAAGTTCTTCTTTCAGCAAGTCCTCTTTCTGGTATCTTTTACCCACTTCTACCCAAGTACCTTCTGGTAGAAAGAAACTCAAGTCATTTGGTTAGCATGCTTAAGACAACTACCAATGTGTTGCATTCGCCATTCCTAAAATTCTCTTCTCTTCCTGGATCACCAGAAGTTTCTTCAAATTATTTTCATGTAGCCACTTACTCCATGCTGAGCTAAGCATCTTTGATAATAGCTCTCTTAAAATGTGGGTTGTATGACTGAATAGAGTGAATGAAAAAGATGTCTTCAGATAGTGAATAATAAACCACTTATTGTGTTAATTAGCATAGATATTATATTACTATCAATGTAGTCAAAGGGTTTATTTGATATTTTTAACAACCAATTACAAAATAGTTGTCTTACTCCCCACGGAACCTTTGATTATCCATGCTCCAATTATTTTCCTCCATCAGTTTTCCTTATCCTACCATTCACCCAATTACTGTAGCCCAAACTTATAAATTATTTTTGACTCATTTTGTCCATGTAATACATGGGCATATCATATCATTTTTTTTCTCTCAAATGATATCACTACCTCCGTCTAAGTTGCTTTCATATATCTCCTGGACTGATAGAACAGGTTAAGAATTGCTGGTTTAGAAAGCAGCTCCCCCTCAATCACATTTCAAGTGTCTTCTGACCCAGGGGACCATCCTTTGACACTGTCTCTGAATATGTTCTGCTTCCATTCATTTAGCCTTCAGTGTCTGACAATTTACTTAATGCTACACAAACAGTTTTCAGAGGCTGCTTCCTCTGAAGTGGGCAGTCGATTCCTTCTTCATAGTCTCATCTTAGTCTGTAAGCTCAGCTGAAACCTGTTTATATTGGGTGACCATACTGACATTTGAGATACCAGTAGCCTAGTTTCAGCATCAAAGCAACACCCCAGCCACCATAGTATGGCCAACTCATAGACAAGTGGCATTCAAATGCTTTAATATGTCTTTATTCACACTTAGACAAACATCTAAGGATCTTCACAGTGGTCCACGAAAACCTCCACCATCTGCCCTCTGCCTACCTATTTCACTTACTTTGTATTTCCTTCCTTTAATCCAGCCACATGGGTCTTCTTCCTATTTCTTATAAAGAGGCCCACACCTGCCTTATGGAATATTCTTGAACATAACTATTTTCTGTGTCTGATCTTTACCCTTACTCAGATAGCATCGACTCAGAAGCTCCATACGTATTGGCTACCTACAGTGAGAAACCCACATCCCCCAACAGTTGAATAGCATTTCCTTACACTACTCTATTTATCCTGCTGCAATTTGTCACCAGTTGCCATTATATGTGTATTTGCTTAATTTCTGTCTCAAGCCCTAGAATGTCAGTTTCAGCCGAGTGTGGGCTTCATCTTATTTCCAAAGTAACCACTGTGCCTAAAACCATTCCTGACACAAGCCAGGCATTTCCTGACACTAGTAGTTTCCTGGGACATATTTATTATTGAATAAATTATTGAATGGATGTAGTTTATTGAGTTTGTAGTCAGATAAACTAGTTTCTTCTCTTTCTTCTAAGATCTCATCTATGAATTGTGGTTTTCTAAAGAGTTCAGTAATTTTATCTTGAGGATACAATTTCTTCTTAGCTATAGGATTTACATTCATGTAGTCCAGCTTATAAGAGTCATATTTCCCTCTCTTAGCTTAAGTTTTACTGTCTTTTATATCTAAGTGTGTCTATTTCTCCTTTCCAGTCTGAACATCTTTCTTTTTGAAAGAAAAGATGAAATCTGGACTATTCTATGTAATTGTGATCGATGTTAATATGTTGTCAATGACTCAACTTAGCAGGCACTACCTTATTTTCTCTTGTTTTAAAGTCATAGGGAAAAATATCATTTCTTTTAAACATTTCCCTTAAGTATTTCTTTTTTCTGGCTCCACTTCACTTGGGAAAGCAGGTGTACTATAAACAAACACTGAGAAGAGGGCAAAAATATTCTATAATTGTGTAGCATGACACATAGAAGCCACGGGAAATTGAATGATGTCAGATAGTTTGCTAAATTAGGAAAGGTTTTGTGTAACTTACTTCCCAATTTTTAAGCATGTAGATAGATGTTGAATGAAATAATGAATGTTTTTAGTATGTAGCAGTATTAAAGTTTGTTTTTATTTTTCTCATTATGGATTTCTTTATTATTTTATTAGTTTTTTTCTTTATTTAAATTTTTACCATTTTATTGAGAGAGGTTTTTTTTGGTTGCTGTCGCTTTAATAACTGGACATGGTGCTGGTAATTCTGTTAACTCAGAGAGTCAAGTTTTGGCTGAGTATGGCTTCGATGGTTGTGGCAGTCATGGAATCATGTCAATGTCATGATTGGGAGGATAGGGATGGAGTCTCGCCTGTCATTCTGGAGATAGTCAATGAGACCTCTATGTGGGCATGGCTTTTTCCTGAGAATTCTGGGAAATCTCATGATATTTCCCCCATGAGTGAGAGAGACTTACAGCTGAGTCCTTGAGAGACACCGCAACTGACAAGACACAAGGCAGACTCCCTGTGAGACATCCCAGAGGAGAAGCCATGTGGGCTTATCCTGATTGAACCAGACCTCTGTGGCCACAGAAGGCTCATGGAGATTCCTGTTAGTGTTGGGATGCCTGATAAACCCCAGTGAGGGCCCTGTCAGCGCTGAGATGCCTCTACCACCACTGGATACACAAAACTCTGCATCCACTGGCCTGAGATTATCCTGGCATCATTGCACGTGCTTCCTGAGTCTGAAGAGGACTTATGGATTGGTATCAGACATATGGGCTAATATCGGACTTATGAACTTGGATTGGACTGGGTTGGGATGCTTTCTCAATGTTCCATTCCTCTTACATATAAACCTCTCCCTTATAAACATATGCATGTTTATGAATTTGTTTCTCTAGTCTACCCGGACTAACACAATGCTCCACTCAAAAGATGCCAAGGTACATGTGAGGCCAAGTGAAGAGGGTGAGAATATTTTAAAGCCAAGTTATCACATCAACAGACACCCTTACATGCCCTCTTGGAGGGCGAGGTCAGTAACATCATGGGAGCAAGCCTAAATGAACCATTTTGAGAGATGAATAATTTACTGCTTTCCTAGCCTATAGATCCAGAAAGTTTTCTCACTATGACTTCAGTAAGCATGTTGTCACTAAGTATGTCTGTGCTCCTGTGTTTGTATATGTATATATGTGAGATTATGGATGTGCATATTATAGACATACATATCTGTGTATATTATACGGAAGAGATTTGCTCTTTTATGATCATTAGGTCTATTTTCCCCTTGTGTTTTACATATCAGTGATATTCCTTCAGCCTTCAAAAGTCTTGCAAAGTTCATTGTAATGGTTTTGCAATCACAGTGCTTAAAGGGGGTTCCCCATTAGAACTGAGAAAATGTTAACTTGAAGCACAGAAAAGACTTAAGAGAGTCTGCCCAGTACATGACATGAGTGGTTGGGTACCCTTGGGTATTTTTTTCTTTATAAGTAGATAAGTTGACTGATAGGTGGTAAATATTCTGGAACATGAATATTATGCCACATGGCTTTTTCAACAACTTCAATTGAGCTGACTTAACTCTCATTTCCTATTTCCATTAAGTTCCTGACTTCTGATTCTCTCTGATCTGCACCCAGAAATCTCTCACTCTGCACTCTGTCCACCTGTGGTTTGAGGTGACCTCATTCGTGAGAAGGGGCAAACAAGATGTGCCCAGAGTAGTGGACCCCTGGCAGAGGGGAACATGTGCTTGTTTGCAAGGTTGGATGACTCACCAAACCCCTTCAGTTTATTGTGCAATGATGGGAATTTACAAAATATTTTTGAGCATATGAATGTCTATATATTTTCAAGGCTCATGCACAGATCTGTTTAAAATATTTAACCTTATATGAAGATATCTGAGGCTTCCTGAAATTACTTTTGTGATTTATAGAAGTAAAGAAATCTGATAATACAGATCTTTCTAGAATGATCAAATGACCAAATGTTAATTCATTGAACTGCAGTTTCTCCTTTCTTTGGGGACTTTATATGTAGAGATCTAAGCTCCCCACTTTTGTCCTTCTTACCAATTAATCTGTCACTAGGTCTGTCACATTAATCTGTCACATTGAGAACTTTAAATACTAAGTCAGAAGCTAGGTACAGAAAATCACAAGTCCTAGAACAATCCTCTCTTAGATTTGTAGTCTAATTGAGGGATACTATTGACTAGAAGGAGTTTGGGGGTATTACAATTGGTTGACGTTTCCTGTTAAGAGGGTTTAGAGGGTTAAGTGTACCCAGAGGCACTTCTTAAAACTGCCAGGCCATCTACTTCTGTGCAAATCAGTCACTGAAAATTCTATGAGGACAGTTCTACTGCACAGATGTACTTAATCATGCATCAGAATCAAGTTGATAGTCATTATTTAGAGTGGAAAAATATCACTGTAGCATACTTTTATATAATTCTAAAAATAAGCATATTTTTTCAAGGTATTTGCTCTGTGTGGCACTTTTGTTATAGCAGCATTAGAAAAAGTACAACAAAGTTTGGTTCTGTTATTAGTGGGAATACTGCTCTAATAAATTCCTTAAGTATAGAAGTGGTCTTAGAATTGAGCCATTGGTATCAATTGGAAGTTTTATGTTTCCATTTCCTTGAAGTGACTTGGTCAAATTATGGATCGACTGCTCTGGTGAAAAGAGACATAGAGAAAGTCCCCACGATCTTAGACACAGTGTATGACACAGTATCAGCAACATACTATTGCTAGAAATGTAGACGTTGAATTCTCTTTTGATGAAATGCTAAAAGAAAGTGCTGAGCATGTGATGGACAATGGAGTCAAGGGCGATGCTTTTTAGGCAGTGGCAAAACATTCGTCTAACTTATATTTTAAAATTTTGTGAAAAGTAGAACTCATTCGTGATAGGCTTAGCTGTCTAGGTGACAAGATTCTGCGGCACCATCTTAAAAGGACCTGCATGACGTCTCCTCACAACCTAAAGAAAAATGAGAGTGAGATGGCTGTAAAATGAACTGCGCAAAATGGAAACGCCACCTGAAAGACCTGGAAACTTGTGTTGTAGAAACTAAGGACATGTATCCTAACAGGGCATGGCTATTCATACAGTTTTTTGATAAACAGATAAAGCTGGCGAATGGTGAATCTAACCAAACACTACAGCAGAAAACTCATTAGTTGAGATGGAAAGGTACAGAGAAAGAATGAAAGAGCTACACATTGTCTGCATCTTGTGATTCCACAGGCAGGAAACAGGCCAAAGGAGCTACGTCTGTTATCATCCAGTGAGAGGGAAAGGTCCATTCCTTGTGTAGCACAAAGATCAGCACAGGCATTGAAGGACCATGGGACCTTGTCGGTTTCAAAGGACGGAGCCAGCATCCGAGGTTTCTGAGTCAGGTCTTCACCAACTTGCTGCCATGAAAGCACGCCGCAGATAGAGGGCCACTGTCCCCAAATGAGGGACCAGGGTGACCATGTCCCAGAATCTGGGGGAAAGAGAGAGTCTGTAGCCCAGATGGTCTCAGAGAACAAAGGATTATTTTCAGACCTTGAGAGCTATTGTAACTTTTTTTCTGAGGAGTGTTGAACTTCTTTGGTGCCTGTTGGAAACACTTAGCTGGTTCCTGTACCACCATTGTTCTAGAAGCATACAATTGTGTTTTAGAATACACAGGCTTACGGGTGAAGAGGAATTTTACCCCAGCATAGGATATGCATAAAGTGTTAGTTTTATTGTTTTACATGAGTGGTGCTCAACCTGTGGGGAATGATCCTTGCACAGGGGTCACCTGATTCATAACAGTAGCAAAATCACAGATATGAGGTAGCCATGAAAATAATTTTATGGTTGAGGGTCACCACAACATGAAGGACCGTATTAGAGGATTGAGGCATTAGAAAGTTTGAGAACCACTGTTTTAGGTGCTTCAGAAGATGAGATGTTGAATTTAGAGTAAAGACTTTGCAGATGATGTGTATGTGGCAAGCATGTGAATTTTGAGGGGTCTTGACAAAATGTAGAATGTTATGGATTGATTTATATCTCCAAAAAAATCTGTGTTATAAATCCTAACTTCTATGCCTTTGATTATAATCCCGTTGGGAAATGGATTGACTTTGTTATGGGAGGAAGAAAGAGTGTGGTTTATCTTAGGTCAATCTCTTTGGAAATATAAGAGAGATTAAACATGCAAACAGAAGAGAGAGGGAAGGAGAGAGATGGCAAATCAAAAAGATAGCCCAAGACACTGGACACGGGATCACAGGAACTCAGAACATAGAAACTCAGAAGAAAAACAAGACCTTTCTCCAGAGTTACCATTTATCTTTATTCTTCTTAAGCTTAAAAGTAAACTATGGCCAAACATGTTCTCTAGGGGTACAGATATGAATCAACAAAACCAACAAGGACTGCCTAAATCCAGGGTCATAATTCCCTTCATGGTCTGTTTATTCCTCTTGGTGTTCTACATTGTACAATACAGCCTCAGTCCTGGTGAATCAGCCAATGGACAGCCTTATCTTTCTCCTGAGCAGCTAGTGGGTTTGAACTGCTAGCCTTTCGATGAGCCCTGCAACACCTTAATCCCAAAGGCCACCATGGTTTCCTGGCCGTCAGTATAGCCGGAAGGAAATGGAAAATGGCCAAAGATTTCCAAAACTGTGGTCTTGATGATTATATATACTAGGACTTCAAAAGTTTGTGGGAAGATGAAATTGGAAAATTTTCGCTACCTTTTGAAAGTCCCCTCGTAACTCTTGTTATGGGTGAAGTCACCTACTGATTTAGGCATAATTCCTATTCATTGAAACAAATGTGTATTCATTCAACAAAGGTTTCCTATGATCCAGTGTTCACGCACTCACCCAGGGCACATTGGATGCCTTTGTGGAATGTGTGTTCGCATGGGGATGCTTGGTAACCAGACAGGCTGGTATTGTGAAAACAACTCATTTGAATTGTGTGATGTTAGCATCTCATGGAATAATCAGGAATTTTTCTTTTTCTTTTTTTTTTTTTTGTGTGGACATCGCTGCTCTCCGGTGGTGGGAGTAGGAGGCCCAGCCCCACTGCTGGAATTGAACCTCCGTCCCAGTGGGCCGCAGTCCTGTGCATAATCACTACGCCACCGGGGCTCAGCCCAGGAATTTTTCTTAACAATGTTTCTGTGTATCATTTGCTGAACTTGTCCCTAAAAATATAGCTTGCAAGGAGTCGACATTTTTTACACCCTCTGAACTTTGCCTCCTTTTCCTTTTAATGATGAAAATCAACAATAGTCTTCTTAATGTAATGAAATCTGGATCTATCAATAAAATAATCATGAGAACTTCATAGAAGGATGTGATTGTTAAGTTTTTCAATTGACAAATGATCCCATAGACTTCTGCACTATTTATACATATGTGCAAAAATTCTGAATTTGATACACAATTTGCCATTCAGTGGTTAAACAAGATTAAGTCATATAAAAGATGATAGCGTTTATAACTCACTCCCCAGTGGTATCCTTTCAAGTCCTCCCCCGCCCACCTTTCCATCACAGTATGGCCAGTTTGTAGCCTTTAGTTCCATCCCAACCTTCTGTGTTATGTTCATTTCTGATTCAGAGAGACCCTACATAAGGTTCTGAGGCAGTATAATGCTTTATTTCTTTATCTCTTGGAGGGGTAGGTGGGTTTGAACCTTGGACCTTTGGGTTAGTAGCCCAGTGTTCACGGAGGCTCCAGCCTCCGTGCAACTATCAGGGTCCATTTAGGGATCCATAAACCAAAAAAACAAACTCACTTATTGAATAGATAGGCTGCTGACTCACAGTCGCCCCTTGAGGGTTCCTGAGATGGTAACTGTTTCCAGGAGAGAAGGCCCACGCTTTCTCTGAAAAAACTTCCGGTAGTTTCCACCTGTCGGCCCCGCGGACTGCATTCCAACACATGACATCCTCGGTGCATTTTAATCAAATGAATCAAGTTTTCTACTCCCTCCAGTGAGTTACCGTTCCCTGATTTTTTTTTTCCATGAAAGATTTAAAAAAGAAGTTTGGATTATCCTTGTGCAGAGTTTCCTTAGAATTTGGGGGGCCGGAGACAAGGCACATTGGGAAGGCTTGTGGACATTTTGATTGCTCCTTCTATCTGCTTTATCAGATGAAGATTACACACGCAAAAAGACACACCCAAGGCAACTACTTGTACATCCAGCTTTAACCCAGAGCACTCAGAGCCACCAGAGGCTTTGAAGCTCATCCAGTGGATTCTTGTATGGCAAACTTCCACGTCATGACTCAGTCCTGCGTGCTTAGACCACCACCTCTCACGTAGACAAATCTGCACTGTGATGTTGGCCACTGCACTGCTGCAGAGAGCCTGAGGTCTGAAGGAAAGGCAAACATATTGGTTTTATACCTTGTGTTTTCTGGAGGGTGAAGTGTTTTACTGTTGGCTGCTGTTGTTGTTTTATTTAAAGTGACAATACAGTCACGAGAAAATGGAGGGGGGTCGGTACTCACCTGTGAGTAGATTAAACCACCCACCAGCTGTTTATAGCCTAACACATCTTTCCTTTTTAGGAGAAATCTTTAACATAAGAAACAGAAGCCTTCCCTGAGGGATTAAACAGGGGGAGCTGGGTGAAATAAGACACGTGCTTTTGATGGTGTGTGAAGAGTTATCTTTTGCAAGCTATTGGTATTATTTTTCTACTGTTTGCTTAGAGATAAGCCATAGGGAATTTAAATAATTAGGCATAAAATATCTGGCATGATACTGAATCAATCACATCTCTGTGTTCAGCAGATGCTGGGGCGGTGGTCAGCTGTGAGGAGGGCAGCCTTTAGCCCTGGAGCCCAGGGGCCTTGCCTAAACTGTCCTCAGTCCCAGCTGTGTGACTTGTTTTCAGGGTAACTAGCCCTGTCTAGGAACAAGCTTTGTCCTTGAACAATCTGGCCACTCTGCAGGTGTCTCTGTTCATTTACAGTCCAGCTTGAAGTTCTTATTGACAGGCATGCTAACCCTTGAGTGGAGGAATAGCTTAGGAACAAGGCCTGAGAGGTTGGGTCCTGTGCTCTGCAGGTCATGTGGGGGCTTGGTAACTGCTTTGGTTCCAGGAGGGATGATGACATGTGTGTAGGCTGTTGAAAACTACTGTGGGCAGACTGACTCTTGATATCTTAGTTCCTGAGTAAAAATTGATAGTAAAAGTGATGATTAGACATTTGCCCAATGTCTAATTCAATAACATTTTGAGAAGCTAAACCAAGAAAGATGTAAGCCAAACATATAAATCAGAATGCTTCAATGGACTATAAACCCAGTTGTTGCTTTCTCAACAATTCTGGGTTGGGACATCAGCCCCATGCGGTGTCTATCAGCCCTTGGTCAGTGTCTTACTCTGGCAGCTTAGGTGATTCTAGGCAACCAGAAGCTCTGCTGCTGGTACTGCAGATACCAGCAGGCTTGACCATGGCAGACGGTGTTCAGTGGAGCTTCCAGATTAAGAAAGGTTGACTTGGAGAACCACTTCTGAAGAACAGTCACCTCTGGAAACCGTATGACCAGCAGCATGTGTTGCAAGACCGAGCTGTGTTTTGTTCAGTTGTACGTAAGATCGGAATCACTGGATGCCACCTGACAACAGTTATGTGTGTGAACAGATGATTGCACCTTTCTCTGCAGGGCTGGTGGGTGCCAATTGCCGACCTTCTGATTGGTCCCTGAGATCTTCCACCATCTCCCCCCCACCCCCCAGGGCACTTTTAAATGGCACATAAAGACGAACTTTTTAAAAAGTAGGATGATAACAAGATGAAATGAACTTCAATCATGAAAATCAAGTTGACATTTATTTGGTATTTGCTGTGTCAGCTATGTTTAAATTCCCAGGAAGCGCTTCAAGATAGTGAATATCTCAAAATTGATTGACTGGGCTTAAGCTCCACCTCCGCCTACCACCGACTGGCAGTATGGTCTTGGTTAAGTCTGCTAGCTTTTCTGACTTTCTTTTGCAGGATAATGGGGGGGAAGGATGAGACTTGCTTCTGAGAATCCTTTTCAGAGGACAGGAGTCATTACAGGCCAAGCATTTGAACAGCCTCGGCATATTAGAAGCTCTCAAAGACAAACAAAAACGAGTGTTCTTATGAGTTGGCCCTGACTCAAAGGGACCTCAGGTATTCCACAGGAGTTTCACAGATTGTTTTTTTCTCTCTCTCTCCAAAAGATCACCAGACTTTTCTTTGGAGATGCCTCTGGGTAGATTCCAACTATCAACCTTTGGGTTGTACCACCAGGGACTCCCAGTAAAAGTTAACCATGTTTATTCTCGAGGGCTGTTAGCTAGAAAGATGGTAGACCCAGAAAGTGGGCTTATGTCAGTGTCTCCCTCGATGCTGTCACTTTGGGTGACTCTTTCTTTGGCCCAGGCTGAATGAAACCCTCTCCTGCATAAACTTTCTTTACATTGATGGAATCAAGAGGGTGGGCGCCACAAAACTTGCCCATATTGAGTAAGTCAGGATAGTTTGGGGTGCACCAAACATAGGCAGAGTGTGGGGGACTCTACAGTGCTGAGCTTCTGTGGGTTTATGACCTCAGTTCTCAAGTTGCAGGCATTACCTTGCAGAAACACTTTTTGACTTGCTATAATTCTGGGATCTGCATACTCGAAAGTCGGTGTTTCATTCCAGAGTCTCATTATCTATAGCTTAAAATAGACTTTCATATGCTAACTGTGCCATTAAAGGTCATACCCACTGCCAGCAAGTGGCAGATTTCCTACAACTCAAGTAAGGACTATAAAGTCGTGATGTCCCAAGTCACAAAAGAACCAGTTGTCCAGTTAATAAGCTCTTCAAGATCAAGATTCACATTTTATTTTTCCTACCTTATTAAAAAGAAGTAGCTTTTCCTACCTTACTTAAAATTTCCCACTTTATTAAAATCCACATCTCATTGGACTATTCGCGTTCCTGCTCTGTCTTTGGTCATTGCTTTTGCTGAGAGCAATGGGGAAGAGGCAGAAAATTGTTTATTGCATAGAGATCATGTGTTCGTCTGGGTTGACTAGAGAAGCAAATCCAGAGACACTTTTATATTTATAGAAAGAGATTTATATAAAAGAGTAATTGTATGTTAAGAAAACATTCCAACCCATGCTGTGTTGGAAATGGATGACATGTACATTATTTGACTAAAAAGGTGATACTTTCTTTTGCTCAAGGCTTTGATTAGATCGTTCTTGCTCCCAGTCCAGATCAAGTCCATAAGATTGATATGACCCTGCATGTCACTACTGGTCCATAAATTCCTCTTTAGATTCATGCAACCATGCAATGAAACTGAAGGCAGGAAGATTACAGGCCAGTGACTGAAAAGTGGCGGACCCAGTGGTGGTGGAAGCATCTCAGTCCTGGTATGGGTCTTCCTATGACCCATCCAGCTCTAGGGCCCTGGCTCTCTCAGCGTAGCTTCAAGTGGCTTGCCAACAGGAATGTCTCACAGGGAGGGAGAGAGAGAGAGAGAGAGGAGAGAGAGAGAGGAGTCTGGCCTCCAGGGAGCTATGTATCTTCTTTGTGCCTACAAATGAGGACATCAAGCTTCGACCTGATTGACAGGCTATCCTCTACCCCTTCACAAGTTGACAGGAGATTATGTAACTGCCACAGATCACAGCTGTATTTTTCTGTGCATAGTGCGCTCGTGTTAACAGTGTGCATACTTTATGTAGCAAACTGGTAGGGTTGCATGCTTTGTTGAAAATGGATAACATGTACATTATTTGACTAAAAAGATGATAATTTCTTTTGCTTGAGGCTTTGATTAAATCGTTCTTGCTCCCTCAGAATTGTTTGATTATAGGAGAACACCAGCCTCCCAGGCCATGGTTGCTTTTGCTTCAGGCCCAATTGTTCAACCCTCTATATGGACAACTGATAAATAGCAACAAGCCGTTTAATGCTAACTAGATTGCAATGAATTCTCCAAACTACCTTTAAACATAGAAAATCGGTTAGATCAGTGCATTGAGGCCAGCAAATCATTGGCTAACCAGAGTTATTTATAATTATCTTGATTGCTCTGCTTAGCATCAAGCTGAACTGGAGGCCATTCTGTCTACCTAAAGCCTCCACACTAACCTTTATTGGCAGGGCTGATTGATAAATCGTATATTTCTGAGATAATTGTCAACTCCGTTCTTTATACATGTGGGATATGCAAAGGGAAGACAACCCACCGAGATGAACCTTCAGGAAATCTCTGCTTTCAATCTGAAAAAGAAAAGCATGCTTGAGAGTTAAAAGGAGCAAAACGCTGTTATCAAATATGTGCATCCTTTAACATTGAAAACCAGTGTGCAAATATGAGGCGGCGTTACAGGGGTTATCCGTTTCTCTCTCACACACATGGATCTGATAGCTCAACCTGCAGGCCTTCAGATAGAGACCAAGTACAGCTTCAAAGACAGCATTTTAGGATTGCCTACCACTCCCCAACCCTGCCCCATTTGTGTGTGTGATAAGCAGTTTTTCTGCATCTTGTCTATTCTTTTTATTTTGATAGTGAGTCACATAAATCATTACTACTATTAATCAACTGGATGAGAAAATATGATTAATGCCCTGGACCGTTTTGCCTGCTGGCATAAACCATAAAAGGTGAAGCACAAGTATGTATGTTTGTGCCATATATTGCTCAGCGTGATGGTATAGGCATTGTTATTTGCAGAAAACTTTTATTTTTGTTAGGTCAAGAAGCCCATAATTCTCAAAGTGATCCCTGAACCTTATTTAATTCAGCACACTGCAAAAAGAGCTGGGTTGAACTTTGGTGTCTGTAAGTTAGAAAGTAATAACTTTCCCCATCGTTTCTGTAAGTAACATGTGATGAAGGCAGACCCTTCTCTCACAAGGGTTTCCTGATATTATACACTTGTAGCAAATAAGGTTAGAACCTTTAAAATATAGCATTTAGTAATGTGCTAGAAATAGCTGCTTCTCGATTCCTTTAAAGGTCACTGCATTTGCTTTCCAGGCGTCGTTTGAGCTCAAGCCTCCACTGAGTGGAACTGAGAACACGCTTGCCTTGGTGCCTTCAATTTACCCAAGCTGGCGAGTAAAATGGCAGGGTCTTCCATGGACAGCATGTGTGGAGGGGGTGTGTGTGTGTGTGTGTGTGCGTGTGTTTTATTCATACTTTTGTGGATTAAATATACATATTCATTGTCAGATTAATCTTAAAGTTGATTATACATGTGCATGCTCCATTTTCAAGGTTAGTCGTTGTTAAGTCATACAACAGGAAAGAATGCTGCCCTGCCCTGTGCCATTTTCACCATCATTGGCATGCTTGAGTCTATTGTTGCAACTACTGCACATTTTGAACATTTCTCAACCTAGGAAGGATTGTATTTGAGCACTGTACCAGACATTCCTTTTTGTGATCCACAGGGTTTCATTGGGTAGTATGCAGAAGTAGTTTCTACTCTGTCTTATTCTGTTGTCCCCCTGAAACCTTTCTACCAGAGGAGACTCTGTCGGCATTTGAAATGAGATTGGAACTCATGAAATATCATTGGTAGTTTCCAGTAGATCTTGGAGGGACTCAGGGAATTGCAGAATGATGCTTACCTGCATTGTATTGATTATATAGAGGCACCTGATTGTTTGGCTCATAACAAATATAATTGAAAAGGACAAACTCCAGAATCAGTAAGTATGCTTATCTGGAGCCTAAGTTTAGATCAAAAGGTAGTTTTTGGTCCAGAACATAGCAGAACAAGGGTCTTCTAAATGGTTTAGAACCAGGAAAGATATGTAAATATCAGGGTTGTAATTTTTAATTATTAATAATTTTATTGGATGCTTATACAGACATTAGAATAATTCATAAT
Organism: Nesogale talazaci; assembly: GCA_004026705.1. NCBI lineage: Eukaryota > Metazoa > Chordata > Mammalia > Afrosoricida > Tenrecidae > Nesogale > Nesogale talazaci. The sequence continues at coordinate 32,571 of PVJH01011449.1, read as the reverse complement.
TCATTTAAACCAAGCATAATTATTCAATTGCTACCACCATCAAAACATTTATTTTCTTTATGAACTCTTTGATATCAGCTTTCCTTTATCCCTTCTCTCCCCCCCCTATACTCCAGGAACCCTTATATATTATTATTATTATTATTATTATTATTATTATTATTAAATTTTTTGCCATATCCATTACCTACAATTCTGTTTTTCATTCCCCTCGAGTGGGGTTACAGTCACCATTGCTATTAGCTCCCCCAGCCCTCTTCTCTCTCCCTCTCTTCCCATACCCTCAAAGAATCATTACTCTCATTACTGTTTTTGAAGGGTCATCTATCTTGGCTTTCATGCATCAAATGATCTTAATTATACAAATGAACATGTGCAGGCCTAACAAGGTCAATTAGAAGGTGAAACAAAGACTATCATAATACGAGGAGCAACTATGAAAGAACTAGAAGATAGTTATGTGGTTCATCAGTGCTATCCTGCAACCTGGATATATCATCCCTTCATTGTAGCACTTCTCTGAGGGACTGTCCAATGATCTTACAGGTGGCTCTTCACTTTGTCCATGCTCATTCACATCAATTTGATATCTTTTTATAACACTGACTCAATCTGTTTGTTCAGCAAATAATCCAGAAGCTGGATTACATGAATACAACCACAGTATCACCATTGGAAGAAGACTCATTAGCAACCTGTAAGATGCAAAAAAAAAAAAAACCCACACCCAGTTTGCTGAAAGAAAAGATAAATTGAAGAGCTGACTAATGAAATCAAAGACTGTAGCTTTCAGCATGGATTACACCTCAATGTAAGGAATGGAAAAAACCTTAAAGCTGGAGTAATAGGCAACATCATGATGAACTGGAAAAATATTGAAGTTGTCAAAGATTTCAGTTTACTTAAAACTTCAGCCACACCCAGGGAAGCAGTGGTTAGGACATCAAATGGTATATTAATTTTACTAGATGAATCTGTCACAAAAGATTTCTTTTATATGTTAAAACAAACAAAACCATTTATGTCACTCTGAGAACTAAGTTGTGTCTGATCCAAGACATGGAATTTTCTGTCCGCTCATACACCTGTGAAAGCTGGGATAATGAATGAATAAGGAAAGCCAAATAAAAATTGATGCATTTCAGTTATGAAGTGGCAAAAAATATTGGATATATCTTGGATTGCCAGTTGAACAAATATGTCTGTCTTGAAATACAGATAACAAGAATACGCTTTAGCTGGGATGGTGGGACTTTGCTTTATTTCCCTTTGTCTCCCTTCTTTTGAAATTGTTTCTTTTTAGCTTCTTTTTATCTAGTGTTTACTTTTCATTGTGATGTCGGTAAAGATCTACAGAATAAGCTGGTTTCCCACTCAACAAAACATTCATGTTTTGTTTCATGTCATTGATTGCAGTCCTCACAATGGAAGGCCACTCACCTCAGTGCGCCTGTGTTTCTCAATTCCATTCCTCCTCCTTATCTCTCCTTTCCTGCCTTTTAAATGGTTTCCCCGAGCAAACGCTGCCCTTTTGATTTTGAATGGTTGATTGTTTCAAGGACTATATGCCTCTCTAGTGTTATTGTTCATTGTAGAAACCTGTCTAATGTTGGACTAGAAGATGGGCTACTGAAGTGAGTTCAATTGAAGACTGGAAGGGTGATTAAGGGCCATAGTCTTGAGGTTCTACCAATATCTATTCAACCAATGGGGCTAATCTTTTTTATGATTTTGAGCTTTGTCCAAAACATTTTCCCTCTCTAGTTAGAATCTTCTAATGTAGATTTTTTTTCCCCCAGAGTTGTTGAGAGTGATAGCTTGACATGATCTAACTCTTGTCTCATGGTCTTGAAGACTTAGATTTGCATGGTGCATTAGTCCTTTGTACTCTTTCCATATGTCCTTGTTTTTCTACACTATTTTTCGTCTCCAGGCAAAGGGAGACAGATATTGATGCTTTAGTTTTAGACTCAGTGGTTTTAGACCCCAGTATTTATTCATCAAAGTAGGATGCGGAATAGTTTCTTTATGGACTATGTTGTGCCAATTTGACCTTGATGTTCTTTGACCTTGACACTGTGGTCCTAAGACCTCAAGCCCTGTGACTCATTGCCTCCAGGTGTTGGTTATGGCTAAGATGTTTCCAAAACTTTATTCCTTGCATAAATTAGTTTTTCAGCATATATCAGTGACTATGTAGAAATATGTTCTGGCAAACTTGCATATACATTTATAGGTATATGCACTATAGGTATAGATATACTATAGGTATATCACTAACCTTCTCATGCCTGTTCATCTTTTGTGCTGCTCTAAGTACTCACTCACAGATTATTATTATTTAAGTATTGTATTTTTAGTGACATTGACCTCAGTTACTTTGGACTTGTTATTAGGATGGCATATATCTTGGAGAAGAATATCATGCTTGGTGAAGTAGAAAGTTATCAAAAAAGAAAAAGACCCCCAATGTGATAGTTTGAGGTAGTCGCTGCAACAATGGGTTCAGACATCATGATGGTTGTCAAGACACTGCAGAGTCTGGCTTTGTTTCCGTGGGGTCAATATGAGTCAGAACTGACTTGAGAGCACCTACTACAAGCACAGAACTTCTTCATAATGTGCTTTGTTTATCAAATCATATTTCATGAATAAAACTCCATGCCCATTCTTGGAAATATACATGTGTTAGTCCAAGTAGACGAAAGAAACAAGAAGCACTCATAGGTTTACAAGAACGAGTGTTATATACAAGAGCAACGGTGCATTCAGAAAACAACCCAACCTGTCCAGACCAAGGTCATAAGTCTGATATTAGCCCTTTTGTCTGATACCAATCTACCATGTCCTCTTCAGACTCACAAAGCACATGCAATTACACGGGGGCAATCATAGGCCAGTGGGTGCAGAGTTTTGTATATCCAGTGGCAGAAGCATCTCTGCAGTGACGGGGGTCTCCCAGTGACTCCTTCGTTTTCCAGGACTCAGGGTCTGTCAGCATGCTCCCATGTGTCTGTCAGCTGCCATGTCTCCCAGTGAGCGAGCCTTGTATCTTGTCAGGCTAGTGTTTCCAAGTGAGTATTGTCAGTAGAAAGTCTCCAAACAAGTGAACTGAAAGAGATTAGTGTCTCCCCCTCCAAGAAGGAAGGACCACATTTCCCAGAATGCTCAGGAGAAAGCCATGCCCACACAGAGGTCTCATTGGCTATCTCCAGATTGACAGGCTAGACTCCACCCCTGCAATCTTCATCCTCACATTGACACCAGATTGACTGCCACATCCATGTCATAGAGCCATGTCTAGTTCCATTTTCAGTTCCTTGTTTTCTTCTTTCATTGCAGTCGATGGCAAAAAAATAAAGTTTGTCACCCGAGTGGGTACTCCACAAGCGTTCTCATATGATATTCTAGACCAACAGCCGTCCCCCTGCAGCTCCAGAGTCATATGTGGCTCTTTTGGTACGTGGATGTGACTCTGAAGCAAAATAGAAAGAAAACGAAAGGATATCATTCAGATAATGTCAATGTCATTTGTCTGTAAAAATATGTTAATGACTCTTGGATGATTTTTAAATTGTTGTGAGTGACGAGATGAGCTGTTCTATTTCAAATGTCTTCTGACCTGTGTTCTAGATGATGCTGATGTTGTTAAGCAACATCCAGTTGGTTCTGATTCTAGAGACCCTGTCCATAGAATGAAACACTACCTGGTCCTGTGTAGCTACTGTGTCAGTCCATCTTGTTGAAGCTCTTCCTCTTTTTTTCCTGATTTTACGAGTATTGATTGTGGGCCTAAGCCAGGCCAAATCCTTGAAAACTTTAATCTTTTTACTTATCACCATGCTATCCACTGTTTCAGTGGTGAGGATTTGGGTTTGCTTTACATGGAGTTGTAGCTCACAGTGAAGTCTGCGATCCTTGAACTTCACTAGCAAGTGCTTCTAGTCTGCCTCGGTTTCAACAAACAAGTTTGTGTCATCTGCATATTGCAGGTTGGTAATAAGCCTTCCTTGAAGCATGATGCCACGATCCTCTTCATATAGTCCAGTTGTACCGATAACAGTTATTGGGAATAATTAAGAAGTTCTTTCCTATAAACATACACAGTTCCCATTTGCTGCTGAATCAGAATTTTCTATCTATCATCTATCTATCTATCTATCTATCTATCTATCTATCTATCTATCTATCTATCTATCTATCATCTTCTATCATCTATCACCTATCTATCTACTTATCTATCTATCATCTATCTACGTATCTCTCTCTCACCTATCTATCATCTTCTCTGGAAGATATAAACAGTTAAGAACTCCACTATTTCCCAAAAAGTTGGCAGTTTGAGCATAACCAGAAATAGCTCAGAAGACAGACTTGGCATTCTCCTTACAAGAAGTCAGTGCCTTAAGACCCTTGTGGATCAGTCCAAGTCTGCACCCATGGGATCCCTATGAGGCAAAACCAACTCTGTGATAATTGAGAACAATATCTCTATCTATAAATGATTTTATCAGCATCTTGAAAGCCATGTTTCAAGAAATATTAAAGTCACAAATATTATAGGAATCAAAGCAATTTTAAAAATGAAAGGTTCTTAAGCTCTTACCTAATCCAAACCTCTGTGTTGGCTAATTTTATATGCACACACTGAGTTCCTGATCTTTAGTAGGCCTAATGAAGGGTGTTGTTTGAAACAATAGTTGCTTCAGACACAGCCTAAGAAGAGTGAGTGAAAATGGCATTTTCTGCAAACACAATAAACAAGTGGCTGCTGTGATTTGAACAAACACCGCCTATCCCTAACTGTAGGGCTCTTTCCAGTGCATTTCATGGTTGAGGTAGTTTCTAATAGCAAATAATTTTTAAAAACCTGGCCTGTGTTCTCTAACTTGGAAAAAGTATAGGCAGGAGAAACCAATGCAGTGAATGAAATACCACTCAGACAGTTCCCATTTATTGGGAGCTGGCAATTTACTCTGAAAAAAATCTTAGTGTGAAAATCTAATTTCAACCCATTTTCTCAGAGGGTAAATTTTATCCCATTTCCTTTTCTCAGGGCTCTGTCATTAGCATATTAAGCTATGAGTGAATCAATTATTTAAAACTGGCAATATTTTTTATTATGTCTAATTAAGTGTTTAATCAAGACATTCTGCTCTTTAATTCTCTGGAAATGGCAGTCACCAGAGGATGAATGAAACGACAGGGTAGAACTTCACTAACAGCCTCTTGTACTCAGGAGACGAAAGAGGAAGCTGGATCCCTAAAGGTGAAGATGACAAATAGAAGCCGCAGAAGAGGCATAAAAATGGCAACAAGCTAAAGATGATGACTCTGGGGAATGAGTGTAGACTGCTGACCATGGGGAAGAATAACTTCCATCCCACTTCAGCTTGGGAATGTGGCTGATGGAATCCCCAGTGCACAAGTAAACTAAACCTCAGGGCAGGTAGGGTACACATCGATTTCCCCTAGATGTATCTGAAGTATTGATTTCTGTCAGGTGTTAATTAACCAATTACCTGAATATTCATAAACTACTTCAAAGATTACCTGAAAAATATTTACTCAATAGATATACTGAACTTCAGGGAACATTGTTGATTTCAAAATTAATAAACACGCATTTACTTATTTTATTTTCTGTGGTGCCACTATATTTCTTCTCTTTTTTTTTCATCACTGCCCTCTGGTAGTCGTGGGAACTACCCAGCGCTGCTCCTGAGAGCCGCCGCTGGATTTGAACCACCAAGCCCATGGGCCGCAGTCCCGCACTCAAACACTTATGTCACTGGGGCTCAGCCCATATATTTCTTCTTAAGAACAAATTATTCCACGGGTGATAGCCAGTCAATTAAATAATATTTGAAAAACTAAAGGCTAATCACAGGAAGATAAGGCTGGAAGGAAAAAAGATTAATTCATTCATGTATCATTTATTTGATGAATGTTTATGTTTCAGAAACTACTTTGATTGCAACTAGAGATATTGTGAACAGGAAGACAGCCTTCTACTCTCTCAAAACTTCAATGTATTTGGGGATATAGAAAAACAAGAAATATAATAGCTTATGGCAAATACTAAGATAAAACCAAAAGCTGAGCCCCGGTGGCTTAGTGGTTGTGCGCGGGACTGCGGCCCACTGGGATGGAGATTCAATTCCAGCAGCGGCTCCACAGGAGCAAAGGCTGGGTCCTACTCCCACCACCAGAGGGCAGTGATGCCCCCCAAACAAACAAACAAACAAAGAGATAAAACCAAAAAATCCCAAATCACTGCTATCAACTCAGTGATGACTCCTCTCCGTCCTTTAAGACTGGTTAGAACTGCCTCTGAGTTTCTGAAATTATCACTCCTTATGGGAATAGAAAGCTCTTTCATCTGAAGAACAACTAAGATAAAAGTATGAGCTAAATGCGGCACCAGAAAAGAGGTAAGGGAAGCTACTGAAAGAAAGTTGTATTTAAGCAAGCAATAGCAGATCCTTTAGAAACAAGTCCCTTTCCCAGTCAAATGACAAGGAAGCTACCTGGACTGACCCATGAACAAAAACAGTCAAATTTTGAATATCCACAAGTCAAAGCTGACCCCGGACAACTCCCTGTGAATCTCTGGGTATGAAACTATGGTAGTAAAAAGTCCAGTCATCCTCCCATCAAACTGCCAACCATATGGATCGGAACCCCACTGTGTAACCCCAAATGTTAGATAGGCTGACTTTTAAATTTTGTATTTTTCACATGTGTTAGTCTTGCAGGTAAAAAGTTGTGTGCAAGTCTCAAGTGAACCCAGCACTCTAGATAAGGTAAGCGAAAAACTGGGGCAAGCTTTTCCCCAAAGAGAATTTTCTGAACAGGGAATTGAGTTTCCATGTTGGTAGACTCGCAGTGTAGGGGAACAGGTATCATCCCATTGTGGGTTAGTGCACCGTGGACAGTCTGATCAGGAAAACACAAGAATGAAGTCTGGATACCAAAGACTTGTATCCACAGTCTAACGGAGATCATTGCTCCTGCTCCCTTTTCCCCAGGAGTCTGCACAGAACGTTGTCAATTTTGAATCTTAGTTTTGAGTAGAAGAAACAAGAAATTAAAAAAAAAAATGAAGTCAGTCCCCCCAAAACGCAGGACTCTAAAGCACGACACAACACAACCAAATAAAAAGCACTATGAAGAGAAATTGAAGACTTTAACCCTAAATGTGTCCCAGATCACTCAGTCTGATAGCTCAACTCATACAAGACATGGACAGCTTTGTCTTTTTAATTTTTGTCTTTTTTTTTGTTTTGGATGATCTAAGCTTTGTAATGTATAAAAAATTTGCCATGTCAGCATGGTTACATGTACCAAATTCAGTGACATTCATAACTTTTACCTGCTGTGCACTCCTTACCACTATTGAAGAATTTACTTTTAATAACTAACTATATGTAAAAATTAGAGAGAAACAAAGCACGATGAGTAGAAGGTAATATGAACAAAAGACATGATAAACAGATCTTGAAAACTTTATATATTGGAATTATTTAAAATAGATTTGATTCTCACTTAAACTAAATAGGATATGTCTACATACATGCTCAATACACAGGGAATTCTAAAGTGATTTAATTCATATGAAAAGTTACCCAATAAAATTTCAAGAATCTAACCATGCAATAATTAAAATCTCTATTTATTCAACAGTTAAGTAGAGTTAGCTAGAGGTGAAATTAATAACCTAGAACATTGATCTGAAGGAAATAATTAGAACATAAAGAGGAAATCTGGAAGATATGAAAGATATTAATAAGTAAATGTAAAGAAAGGATAGGATGCATTGACCTAATATGGACCTAAATTCCCTAAAATCAAGGGAATGATTTTTATGAAACTGTCATGCAGTCAATAATATCCAAATTCTCTTATATCCTGGGTTGGTACCTAGGTTGTGTTTTCTAGTCTCATTTATTTTTAAATGCCGTGCAACTAAGTTCCAACAAATTGACACCCAAATTATCATTGTCCTTTCTAGTCTCAGTCCATGGAACACATGCCAGGTGTGCTCCTGTATGTTCATTTTCATTTTCACAGGCTTGTTCAGAGAAAACCTTGGAAAGCCATATGTTGAGCAGGCTCAACATCTATCCACTGAGTGTCTGCTTAATTGTGCACCTGCTGTTGTGTTTATTCACAGCACAATTGAGTTCATTTGCTATTACCACCTAACTCATACCATATCAACCAGAGGTCATATTTTAAGAGATAATGGCAGAGTATTTCTTAGAAAGATGAGAAAAATGGTCCTCTGATTTAGGAATTCAAACAAATGACAAGAAAGGAAGCCACTTTAAGGGACATCATGGAGATGTCCACTTTAGAATACTAAAGACAGGAAGAAGATCTGAAAAGCAAGTGGAGAAATATAATAAATTGCCTTTAAATGAATACAATGGCTATTTAGAGTAAGTTTTGTCTTCTCAAAACAATCAATGTAAAACCCAAAGAGAGTAAATTATTATCTTAAGTAAATATACATAGAGATAATTACAATCCTTTTTTATTATTATATGCCCAGAAAAAAAACTTTCAAGATTAAGACCAATATAAAGTCGTTTTATACAAACATGTTAGAAAGATAATCATGAAAACATAAAATTATGTGGTTAAATGTAATATACATCATATGGTAGCACCGATGAAGCATAAAACTTTCCTTGAGTTCTTCAATGAGTCCTTTGCCTCACTATCATGACCCCAATTCTACCTTACAAATCTGGCTAGACCAGAGCATGTACATGAATGCAGATAAGAACTGGAAACACAGGCAATCTCTCAAGACCAAAAATGAGAGTAGCAATATCAGGAGGGTAATGGGAAGGTATGGGGAGAAAGGTGTGGGAAAACAATCACAGTGATATACATATAATCCATTCCCAGGGAGACAGACAATAGAAAAGTGGGTCAAGGGAGACATCAGTCAGGGTAAGACATGAAAACATAGTAACATAATTATCAAGGGTTCATGAGAGTGGGTTGGGGAGGATGAAAAATGAAAAGCTGATCCCAAGAGTACAAAAGAAAGAAAATGTTCTGAAAATGATGATGGCGCCAAATGTACAAATGTGCTTGACACAATGGATTGCGAAAATAGCTGTATGAGCCCCAAATAAAATGATATTAAAAAAATTAATTAACCCTATGAAATGATACCAATAATAGCCAAAGTAATATAAATAATACAATGAACACATTAAAACAGAATTATATCAAGAGCAAGGATTGGTGATAAGATGTTGAGTTCCTTGTACTTTGGGGGAAGCAAATATATTGAATAAATTGAAAATGTGATGATATAGATAGATCTTAACATTTTAGGTACAAACTAGGTTATATTAGTGAAAATTAAGGAAGATAAAGTAATGAGAAAACACAATTAAATGTCACAGAAGGAGACAAAAAAGGAGAAAAATGTCTAGTAAAGAACACAATTATATGTGTAGTAAAGAATGTCAAATATATTGATATCTGCAATAAATGTAAAGGAACTAAAGATTCCCGCTATTTAAGATGATGGATTATTAATTTAGGTCATTCAAAACTGAGCAATGTTCTGCTTATAAGAGTCAAAGCAAAACTGTAAGGGATAGAATGGTTCAAAGTAATGAAACAAAAAATATACTGTCTTAACTACATATTTATTGCAAATATTTTTATGTTTAGATACACACATCTGCATATTTAGCCATACCAATGCTGATGAATTATTTCCACCTCAAGATATTCTTCAGGAGAGAGAGAGTAGACTTTCCCTGTGGGTTACCAAGACTGTAAATTCTTATGGGAGTAAAAAAGTTCAAATTTCTCCTACAGCGAGGCTTATGGTTTTGAACTGCTGACCATGTAATTAGCAAACCAACATGTAATCTATGCCATCAGGGCTACATAAATATATAGTATATATTTATTTTAGCTATCTTTGTGTGTGTATATGTAGGTATGTATATGTAGGTATATGTAGGAAAAAGTGGAATTGGCCACCTACCTAGTAATATACAGAGATATCAATCACAGGTAGATTTTTGGCTTAGGAGAGGATGAAAATAAATCTTGGAGTAGCGAAGCATTTTAAAAAGAGGCCCAAATCTGCACTATCTAAAGGAAAAGTTTGATGAATTCAATTATAATAAAGTTTAAAACTTCATTTAATAACCTCATGGATTGAAGAGACAGGCTAAACCCTAAAGATGCTAATTAAAATCCGCATCAGGGCAAAAAGATTACTATTTGGAGAATAAAAAGGGCTACTACAAATTCATGTCAAAAGACAGCAATGTGTAAAAGTGGGCCAATGATATAAATAGGTATTTCAAAGAAGTTATAAATGATCTGTGAATATATGAGACTATGTTTACTATCAATGTCAGGTTTGAAAGGTGGATAAGAAACCAGCTACCCCATTGAGGTATATAGTAGGCTTTTCAATCTTAGTCTGTCCCAAGCTCAACTCCTGCTTTCTGCTTTCCTGACTCTAGCCCAAGCCCTGCAGATCCTACAATCTACGTCTTCTCAGAAAACTAGTTTATATGTCCAGCTACTCAGGCAAGAGCCTGAGATCTTTCTCTTTCCTTGGACCTTTCCTTGACTTCTTTCCCTTTATCACTTACCATATCCAATGGACCATCCAAAAAACTTTTGGACATAGATAGTGATGATGCTTGCACAATATGGTGTACTCAAGTCACTGAATTGTAGACGTGAAATGGCAATGTTTTGTTATTGCAATATATTTTCTGCCACAATATTTTAAAATGAAAAAAAATGTAAATTTCTTAGCACTTCTTTTTAGTTCCATTTTTTCAAAACAGATCTATTCTGATCTTTTTTCATAACTTCTGGCCCTGGTATCAATGTCATCATTCTCCTGATCCACAACCTTTCTTCATTCCCAAATCATGGCAATTCACCCCATGCAGATTTGCATGTCACATAAAAGTTAAATGTTTTCACAGAGCCGTACGCAATCAGCACAGCCCCTATCCCTTGAAGACAGCTCCCATGATTCTCTTTTTTCTTAATGTCACTCCAGCCACTTTGACTCCTGTGTGTTCATTGAACGAATCAAGGATGCAGTTCTCCTAGGTATTTGCATTGGCTACTTCCTCTGCCTGGAGTGTTCCTCCCATAGAGACTTGCTTGCTTCCACCCTTTCAAACTTTGGCTCAAATGAGCACTCTAAGTTTGATTTACCTATTTTAAGTTGCTGTGTTCGTCCGGGTTGACTAGAGAAACAAATTCATAGGTACTCTTATGTGTGTAAAAGAGAACTTTATATCAAAGAGCAATTGTACAATAATAAAACACCCCAGCCTGGTCCAGATCAAGCCCATAAGTTTCATATTTCCCAATATATTGATGCTAGTCCATAAATTCTTCTTTACACTCATGCGGCCATGCAATGATGCTGAATGCAGGAAGATCACAGCCCAGTGGCTGGCAAGTCTTGTGGTGGTGAAAGCATGTCGGTGCTGGTGTGCAGCTTCTCATGCTTCTCCAGTTTCAAGACTCTGGCACCATCAGAGTAGCTCAATCAGGCTCATCATCTGTAATGTCCCTTAAGGAGTGTGCGTGGATCCCACCTCCAGTGAGCTATTTCCGTAGGACCTCCAAATGAGGTCATCAAGCTGCGGCCAGAATGACAAGGTAAACTCTTAATAGTCTCTTAATAGTCTCAAATTGACCACAGATGATGTAACTACCACAGTTGCCATATTTTAAGTTGCAATACTTCCCTGCCCCAGTTTCCCCAAATGCTCTGCAAAATAGCCAGTTTTGTCATCTTGTTGGCCTGTGCCATGGTGCTGATTCCCAAGCATGGCCACTCTATGTATTTTTGGGTGTTTGCCAAATGTGCATCTTCTCCAACTTGAGATAAGCTCCAGGAAAGCAAGGAGTCTTGTCTGTTTCCACTCGTTGTTATATAACCAAAACAGAAAACTGTGTCTTGCATGTCATAGATAGTAAAGAAATATGTATTGATTGAGGAGGGTGAAATACCGCACTGCGGGAATTTAAATGCTCATTGAAATTCATAATGGAATGGATGAAAAACATCGGGAGATGCTTAGAGGGACAAAATCGTGATGAGTTAATTATGAAAGCCATATTCCTTGCCCAACAAACGTGCATCTTTCTAATAAAGGTAAGTCAAGTATGGATGCAGCCGCAAGGAGGGAAGGCGGTCTAAATTCTGGAAATTCAGAGTGCTCCTTTGCCTTTGGTATGTGTGTCACACCTGAAATCCTGTCTTGTACCTACACACGCACACTTTTTAAAATGAGGGAGGGCAAACTATAGCAAGACAACCAGCATCTATACATCTTTGGTAACAGTAAAAAGGTGTACAAACAGATTATTTTTCTCATGACCTTTTGCACTTAGAAGCAAATATTCTTATGGCCAGATTTTCCAAACTAGCCTATTTTGATTATTGTTATTTTAATACTTCAAGGTCTATTTGTTGCCCTTTGCGAATGTTTTCCAGTTGAGTCTGATGGGGCCCCTCAGTCTATTTTTGGTGCTCCCTGGGGACTTCATTGCTGCTCTGTTGCACACCCCCAGCCTCTCACCTAGATGTGATGGGGTCGGGGTGGACACCACTCCTGCCGTGTGCTTCAGTGTTGTCTCCCATGGTGCTAGGGGTCAGTGAGGAACGCCATTTCTCACGGTGGGGCTGGCCTTATGGACCTCTCTTTGCATTGGTTTCTCTGAGCAGAAATATTGTTCTTAGTGTTTGGTGGGCCAGTATGTGCTTCCATGAACAGATGAAGGGATGAAAAAACTGTGGTACATACATAGAGTGGAGCATTCCCATCACAAAAAAAAGCAGTGATGAACTCATGAAATCCATCACCACTTGGGAAGAGCTGGAGGAAATTATGCTAAGTAGAATAAGCCAAGCACAAAAGGACAAGCACAATATGAGTCCACTGAGATTAATTCAGAAAATCCAAACGGGGCACAGGGAAGAAGCTATTGTATACATATATTTCTGGGGTGAGGTCCAGGTAATATGGCAGGGACCAGAGTAAACCCAGGGATGTATATGGTAGTCAATAAAATAGGAGGGGGAAAAAAAAGACCTGGGCAGCCAGGGGGACAGGGCACTAACAGGGCACAGGCCACCCAAAGGGCGGGTGTGGTTTGTATTTCCAAAGGGAAAGAGGGACCAGATTTCAACCTGATGCTCCAAGACAACAACGCAAAACTCTGGAATGAAGCAGGGAACCAATGGACAGTCCTGAGGGGACAATCCCATTACCAACTAAGTGGACAGGCCCGCCACCCATCCAGGAGAAGTCATTTAAGAGGACAGTACTAAAACTGCAGCTCAAGGAGAAGAAAGTGTCTAATCAGAGCACACATGAGAAATGAAGGGGGAAGAAAAAAGAATGAAGCTAACCTATTTAAAATAGATATTATCTATATAGATTCCAGTTATTGATCTCTACCTAGCCAATGAGAATTAGATTTATAAACTAAGCATCAGCAGGGCAATTTCTGGTTAATTGCGAATACCTGTGACATATGTAGCCTAAATCGGCTATTCTTCTATCCTCTAGTTTGGCAAACAGGAGAATCATTCAAAACTCTCAGTGAAAATCCTTTCATGATTCTCTGATGGGCCACTTGTCATTTTGCTAGAACGGATCTGCCCCAAACCACCTGCGCTCTGCCCTCCTGACTTTATGTGGGTGGGCTATTTGGTAATTTCAGCTTTATTTTTATTATCCTGAGTTGATGTGTAGTGCTACTAATGTAATAGCTCACATACCTATGGTCAGAAAATCTGATTGATTGTCATAACAATTTTTCAGGGGAAATTCCTGTTCTCATGAAAAGACACACTTTATATGCTTTCTCTGCAATTCTTTAGGTCTTTCAGAATGGAGCCTATCTGCAACCCATGCAAACTCCTATGCACATGCAAGTTAGCACACTCACACAAGATATAATTAAAGACACACTTCTCCAAGGAGTGAAGTGTTTTGTTTAGAAATATATTACTCACTCTACTTTTTGCACTCTCTATGCCTTCCCCCATTGTCCTTTTCATGGTGTCTCATGCAATACAGGGAGAGGAGGTCTACTGTAGTGTAGATGTGACTAAGTCCATTGTGGCCCTTGATATACTTATGTATTTCTAAAAAATTGGAAACCCTTCTGTTTTCCTCACCAAAATCATGAGAGAGTTGCCGTTTCCCTTCCCCACTAAATCTGGGTTAGTCAGAGTGCTGACTGTTGGTTTATACACAGAGAGCAAAGTAGCCACATTAGTTTTTTAGAGTCCCTACTATGAGGGCAGAGATGGACTCTATAGTACAGTCCAATCACTTCTTATCTTCTGGGACAACAGCACAAGCAATGGCAGAAAACAAGAACACCTCTCCGGGAGAGAAGACCCTCTCAGCTAGGAGACAGTCCTTTCCATTGTTCGCCCAGCTCTGGTGAACGAACAGTGCTTTGCGTCGCTGGTGGAAATTCAAGCGTGAAGCCAAATTTTATGCTCTAGATGGCAAAAAAATGCAACTTAATTCCGATGGGTTTCTCTTTTCCCTGGCAGCTGGTATGTTTACATAGTGGGGATGAAAGGCCTGACATCTGTGTTTACATTTCTACGGAGCAGGGTCCCCCGAACCCACAGTTAGGAATCATTTATATCCAAGCACCTCTGCCCCAGAATTACAACAGCAAAATCTTTCAACTTCTCCTCGGCGAGGGCTTTGATCTCGCTGTGCAGAATGCTCTCTGATGAGTTGTGATTGGAAGAAGGGGCCTAGGAAGGTTTTTCACTTTGACAGCTTCCTCCCCTTTCGCTACCCCACCCAGACAGGAACATGACCCAGACTTTTAAGTACTCGAAGCTCTTTCTAAAGATTCCACGGAGTCATCAGAATAAAGTTAAAATATCCTGGTGTGGCGAGAGCAGTGGTCTAAAAGAATTTTCATTTTTAATGCACACTCTGGTGGACTCTGATTCTGATTCTAGGTAGATTAGAATCTGCTGGGCAGCTTATGGAGTTGAACATTACAGAACCTTACCCATTCCTACTGTGTATATAGCTCCTGGGTTCTAAGTGTAGATCCAAACTCAAAATACAAACAACAAACAGAAACCCCAAACTCACTTCCATCAAGTCAGTTCCAACTCAGAGCGACACTGTAAGGACTGGGTAGAACCACCTGTGTTCATTGTCAAGTCTGTAACTCTTTATGGGAGTGGAAGACCTCCTATCTCTCCTGTGCAGTGGCTGGCAGTTTCAAACTGCTGACTTTGTGTTTAACAGCCCAACGTGTAAACACTATCCCACCCAGATAGTGTAAACACTATCTGTACTGTTGACTAGCACTTCACATGATCCTATGGATACCATTGTACCAGAACCACTAAATTAAAGAAGCAGAGAAACTTTATTTGATAGGTGGGGTGTACTGGGTCTACTGGTATCTTTTTGCGAGACACTGTCTCCTCCTCAGACCTTTTAAATGAAAGTCAGTGTTCTCCAATCTGAAGTATTAAAAGTGAATGAAATGAAATAATCTTCATTGAATATGTTGCATGTGTTACTATTTTTTTTCTCTGATCATAGGATGCTACTTTCTACTCCTGAGTTTTTGGTTTGTCTTCCGAGGCACAGGAACTTAGCAGACTTAGAAGTGTTTATGGAACCAAGACTTTTGAAATTGGATCTTTACCTACCCTAAATTTTTGGTGCTTGGCTTATACTGTACCTATCATGTGAAAGGCTACTCTTTCTAATTTATTTTTTTTTAGAACATTGTAGATCACGTGCAATATGGTTTTGCTCATTGAAAACACTGCAAAATAACATCACAGCCAGGATCATGATTTTGGTACAAGCCTTAGCTCTTATTCAGCGCTTCCTGGTTATGCTTGTACTCCTGTGTGGGCTTTGTTTTATACAATCTTTCACAAGTGTAGGCTGTGTGTTCACCATCACAGTAAAGATGCTGGCCTGTGCAATTACTGCAATGATCTCTAGCATCACCATTTCCTAACCAAACCCACACTCTTCCTGTAACCCTCTCCCAATCTCTGGAAACCTCTTGGGTTATAAAATTTTATCATTTTGGAAACGTTATGCAAGTGGAATCACATAACATTCAATTTTGTGATATTGGGTCTCTCTCCCCTTTCCCTTCCCTTTCCCTTGAACCCTTTCTTTTTCCCCAGCCTCTCTCTCTCTCTCTCTCTCTCTTTTCACACGTAATTCTCTGGGGAGTCATCCAAGTTATTGCAGATATTGAGAGTTCATTCCTTTTTATTGATGAGTAATGTCACAGCTTATTTAACAATTCACTGAGATATTTTGATTCTATTCAGTTTTTAGCTACTATGAATAAAGGTGCTATGAACATTTCTGTTAGGTTTTTGTGTATATGTAACTATAAAACAAACAAAATTCAAACTCACTGCCATCAAATAGATGCTGACGCATAAGGGATAGGATAGAACCACCTCTGTGAATCACTGCTTATTTATGAACTTTCCAACTTAAAATATATTTTAAGCAAACCCCAAATCCTAATACATCTGTAAAATCCTATATTGTTGATGTTGTGGTTACCTATGATCAAGTCATCCCTCATGTGTAGCAATGCCTGAATGGGATCAGACCAGCCATTCTCATCCTGTGGGTTGTGACCCCTTTGGGGATCAAATGACCCTTTCACAGAGGCCATTTCACCTGATTCATCACAGTAGCAAAATAACAGTGATGAAGTAGCAGCAAAGATAATGTTATGGTTGGGGGTCACCACCCCATGAGGACGTGTATGAAAGGGTTGAGACATTAGGAAGGTTGAGACCATTGTGATTCATAGAGTTTTCATTGGCTGGTTTTTGGAAGCACAACAGCTTCCTGGTCTATCTTCATCTGACGATGCTGCAAAAGCCCATTTACTATTACAGTGAAACTCAAGCTCCCCAACTGATGAGTAGTCATTGGGCATAAGGTGCATTGGCACCTTCAACCTGGAATTAAACCTGGATCACCCCACAGAAGGCAAGAGTTCTTCCACTGAACCACTCTCATACAATTTTCCCATCTCATAAAAAGCTTTACAGTTCACTTCACTTCACTTTATACTGTCCCCTACCTGGATAGCCAAGGAGCTTCCATTTGCACCAGTTATTTTTGGCATTTGTTGTAGTAAAAAGTATTGGTGTCAGAGTTCTGTCTTGTGTCAGTGAGAAGAATCATCTCAATGGCAGTGAGTTTGGTGCTCTGGTCTGGGTGTCAGGGAAAACATGGATCCTTTGGACACAAGAAAGTGAAACCTCAATGACAACCTCTTTTGATTCCCTCTTCCCTGCCCCTCTTTTGGGTAATTCTACTATGAATCCCTTATGTAAGAGCTCTAATTAGTTTCTTCCTTAAGTAAGGGAGCTCAATGACAATTGGATGCATTTGAATGATGGTGCTGGAGAAGAATATTAAAGTACCACAAACACCTGAAAGGACCACCCAAATCGTCTTGGAAGACGGAAGGTCGGAGTGCTCTTCAGAGGCAAAGAGAGCAAGTCTTTATCTCACATGCTTTGGACATGCTTTTAGGAGAGACCAGTTCTGGGGAAAGGACATCATATTGGGGGAAGTAGAGAGGCAGTGAAAAAGAAGGTAAATGAAGAAATGGAATGACACAGTGGCGGCAACAATGGGCTCAAGCATAGGAACAATTGTGAGAACAGTGCAGGACCAGACAGCATGTCGTTGTTTTGTGAATAGCGTCACAGTGAGTTGTAACCTATTCTCTGGCACCTAACAACAACAACAACAACAAAACAACAACAACAACAACAAGCTTTCTAGTTAGTAGAGGATGAGATCAGAGGTCTTGGAGAGGTCATCACGTTCAGTTGCCCAAGGTCTCCAGAACAATGGGCATCAGGTCACAGGTAATTAGGTTGAACCCTTCTCAACTTGCCAACACAATATATCTAAAAGAAATAATTTGAAACCTGGTCTTGCATGAGGTTCAGAGGACTGAGTTATGTGCTCTCACTCTAACGATGATATAAATGTACTTACCTTACAGTCTGGTTTGGTAAAGGAGGAGTATTCTGAAATAAAACTGAATATTGAACGGGAATGCACACCCCATCTGTAGAAGAAACCCACCAACAGCAAGAAGTTAATACTCATAAGATGGTTCTGTCCTTTACACTACTGTTTGTTGGTTTTATTTCATTTTCCATTTGTTCCTTTGCCTAAAGAATGCTGTTTTTAATTTTAGATATCTTTAATAGGAAAAAACGCCAATAGCCTAAGGGTTCTGTCATATAAAGCAAAATGTGTATAATTTCTACATACTTATGGAATTTCCAGGATACATTCGCTTCAAGTATGAATGTCTTTAATGAAGACAGACATCTTACTTACAATCAACAAATCATTAGAGCCTTAATTAATAGACTGCTGATTAGCTTCCTTGATAAAGAAATTCGCTGTTAAGTCTAATGATGCCTCCAAGATCAACTGAACAGGAAAAATGGCAACCAGCCAGTGACTGGAGGTCATCTAACCAAAAAAAAAAAAAAAATTCTTCCTGCCTTCTCTCCGGCTAGAAGTGTAACATTTGTTTTTAGTATCATTGTCAGTTTTTGCATATTATTTTTTCTTCTTGTGCTTATCTGAGTACATTAAATCATTTCAGGGTATAGATTTAGCCATACAGCATTCTGTATAGTCTAAGTCAGTGTGGGATACTAGAGATGACGTTCACCACTTCATGTGTTTTTGAAGAAGCTGCTTGCTTTTAGTTCAAGTTGTATCCTTCTTACCCTCTTGTTCTCAGACCAGGCACTGAAGAGATTGCTGTCCGAAATGTGTGAAGAAGGTTGACACCATTCACTTTGCTTTCTAGATAAGGAATTTATGTAGATTTTCTAAGGTCTCATAGTTAATAGTGGAATTTAACTTAGAAGTTAGGTGTGCATTTTGAAAACCCCTGTTATTTTTCTGATCCCTGCTAGTGAATGAGCATCAGACTCTTTGAATCCCAGGGCTTTGCCTTCTCTGCCTAGTATTTTCTGTATTATTAGAGTGACTCCTTTCCTTCAGAAATAGAAAGTAAGTAACAGGCTGATTCCTTAAGGAACACATATCTAACTGCTGTTCATCACTTCTTTTATTCAGGACAAGATTAATTAACTCAGATCTCTTCATTTACTTAAATCTAATGTGATGGCCTAATAATTACTTCTTTACGAGAGAGAGAGAGAGAGAGAGAGAGAGAGAGAGAGAGAGAGAGAGAGAGAGAGAGAGAGAGAGACTGAGACTGTTTTGAGCAAACACCATGGGAATAAATCTGAACTTTCTTCACTCCTTACTGTTAGGACTTGCTCGAGACAAAAGAAGACTGTGATTCAAAAAGAAAATAATAACAAAAAAGCCAAACATTTCAAATCTAGTGGTGAAAACCCTTTTCATCGTATACACAGATATCATCAAAGTCTAAGAAATACTGCAGTTTATTAAGATGTCTATTTTCCAGCTTGATGTTAATGACAGCCTCTCAAGCCACAGTATGACTCCAGGCCAAACCTAGAGATAGTTCCAAAATTCCTTGACATTACACCCAGGAAGAGTTGTGGTGTTTAGGTTGTTGATTTGTCAAAAACTTAATTCTTCATGACAACTTCCATTGAGCATTGAGAAAAGTCAATAGCCTGGAGTTCAGTCACCTTGGACAACATCTAGAAGATAGTACAATAAAGAAAGGGACTGTAAACCATGATAGGCAGTGATTTACCAATTAGATGTGAGGGGGTGGGGGGAAAGGAATCATTACCATGACAAAATACCATGATTCATTAAGGGTTGGCCAAATTAAATAACAGCTAAATGTAAACCAGAGACTTATGATCTACCAGCTACACAATCAGGTCTCTCAAAATAATGAGAATTGAAGTATACTGTATATATGGTCTCTCTTTAGCTGGTTCTTTTTTTTTTTTTTTTTGTGGGCATCACTGCCTCTGATGCTCGTGGGCGCTACCCAGCCGCCGCTGGATTTGAACCGCCAAGTCTGCGGGCTGCAGTTCCGCACTCAACCACTTACGCCACCGGACTCAGCCCTTTAGCTGATTCTTTTAACATTATCTGTAGGTCATATTGGGAAATGTGTCTCCAACCTCAGCTAAATCTATTTTTCCTTATGTCAGTCAGTCCCTGGAGAACATTTGTTGACCTCTACTGCTGGGTAGACAGAATGGTAATTTATAAAAAAAAACTTAGGACTTTGCTCTACTGCAGGCTACACCTGAGTATTTTTCTTTGCTCATTCTTGTTCTCAATGATGGAATGTGTCTCTTGGGAAAAAGTCCAGAATACCAGGGCTCAAAGTGCTGCCTTCTGGTATCCTTGGGAAGGGCGTGAACTGGATGGGATCTCTACAATTCATGGGCCTTGTATGAAGTTGTCACATTTCATCTGCCAGATGGACCTGCAGTCACTGATTCTTGACCACATCAGTCAGGACATTAGTGTAAAGGATGGACCCTTGGAGATGAAAGACACTTATTTGTTTTCTGTAGACAGGCCACATAATCATCTTCCTCTGTCCTCCTAGACCTCTGTCTTCCCAAAGCCCAAGGGTACATGGTACTCCATGCAAAGTGATGACTAGCAATATAGCCTTAATCTCTGCTCCTTGAAGTATTGGTTCTCCTGCTTATCCCTCCTATTTATTTTTTATTTTTCATGATTAACATATTTATTTTCAAGTAACAGGAATAGGTGACCTTAAGTTCTTTTGAAAGTTTTGTGTTGTTTCCTGCTTCCCTCCTACTCAGCCTGTGACGTCTTAATTGTGCTCTCTTCAGTGTCCCACCCCTGAAATTGCTCTTCCTGTAACAGCAGTTACTTCATTTCACTTGCTGGGACTTCCTTTTAGGGTACTTCATTGCTTCCAGACATCCTTATCAATTACTTCAAATAATATTGTGGCAATGAAAGCTAACTCCCTGTCTGAAAATTCCTTCCCATTCTTGAGTCAAGTAAAGGGTATTGCCTTTCTTAGACGGTCTCTGTAAGACCTAGGGTGAGTATAAAAAAACCAGACAGTGTTCCCTAATTGGTATGCTTTATTTCATGTGCTGCAGGATTTGGTGCCAAAGCAAACACTTTAATAATAATAATAATAATAATAATAATAATAATAATATATTCTTCATTATAGGAAAAAATCCAACTTTCCCAAATTTTTGCCTATTTCTTGTTTACTTTCCTGGTTCACTAGCTAAACTACCTTAATGTCATTAAAAGGATTAAAGGGAATTCAAACAATTAGCTCCTAAGTTTGAATTGACTCAACTTTTCATAAACATTTTGTAAATGCTACCGTGTTCATATTAGCTATTCAGTTGAGCCTTGTCTCTCTTTTGAAAATATTTTAAAAGCAGTATAATAGGTGAGGGTTATATTTTATTTCGTTAACTTTGCATTCCACAGAACAAGTTACTAACGAAACCCTCTGGTCATCCACCCATTATCTGATCTCCTCATTTGTTTTATTGTTTTGTTTGTTTGCATATCCTAGGATTCAGAGTGTTATAAAGGACACGAGAAGCTAGAAAACATAGTTGGAGACAGGTGAACGCATCATAGTTACTGGTGGTACTCCCAACGTGGGGTGGGGCCCTTGGTTAGCATATGTACATTATGTTAGACATACAACATTGATCCAGGGACTTTCCTGAAGCATTCAGGGCATGAATTAGGACTAAACAACCCCCATACAGTGATTTCCGCAAAGAACATACCCAGGAATCACTCAAAGGGAGATTTTTCCTGAGTTGATCAGATCCCAGAGGTTGGAGGTAATCTGATACTTTCCATCTGAGAGCAAGGCTATTCACATCCTTGTAGAAGCATGGAATTCAACTGAGGCTTAATCTACAATGGGAACTCTAAAAATAGATTTTAGGCATTCATCATCACAGATTCTCAGAACTGAAGCTCTCATAGAATTACCTCTTCTGATCATAGATTTTATTAATTACAGTCATTGCATCATATTGGTTGGTGTGCCCCTTCTGTATGGAGTTAACTGACACTTCCCTTAGATGGACACTTGATTTACGACAAACCTTCAAGACCTCAGGAACTATTCTTTCTGATTACTTGGCACCATATGACATCTTCCCCACACTTTGCTACTATTATTAGGTGTCATTAAGTCAGTTCTAATTCATAGCAACACTATGCATAGAAGAATGAAACACTGATTCTGCATCATCCTCACCTATTGTTCCTATGGTTGAGCCCATTGCTGCAGTCGTGGTGTCAATCCATCTCATGAGGGCCTTCTCTTTCCAATCCTCATGTGCTCTCTCTTGACAACATGTCCAAAGTAGGCACTCTGGACCTATCTTTTCTAAGGCAATCAATACACATGAGATAGTGAAACTTTAAAACTTGTATTGGTAGACTGCAGACATTTGAAAATCAAAAGCTGTTTCCCGTCATTGGTCATGGCTCTGTTTGCTTGTTTCTTAATGAAAACCAGAATGACTATAGGATGAAATAGAAAGAATAGTTAGATAGGAGTCTAGGCTTGGTTCTTCTGATATACTAGTTGAGTCAACTTCAGTAAATTACTTAATAGGGAACATCAAAAAGGGTCTTTCTAAAGTTTCTTTGAAAGCTAAGTGATGTAAAAATGTGAGGATAAAGCATAAATTAGTGCTAGAGCTTGCCTTGAAGTTCAGCTAAGACTATCAGTAAGAGGCATAAGCTTATCTCCACTTGGGCCTTAACATAGGACAGCTTGAGTCAAACTTTCTTGAAGATCAAAAGGACATATTCCAAGTGACAGAAAGTGGAAGCTGTTCTTCTTTTAATCCCTGGACCTAAGCTTCCCTTATACCATCTACGGTTGATCAAGGACTCTCAGAATCTTCCTGCTCTCAAGAAGATAGATTTTAGATCAGTAGTTCTCAACCTTCCTAAGCCTGAGACCATGAATACAGTTCCTCATGTCATGGTGACCCCCAACCATAAAAGGATTTTTGTTGCTACTTCACAGCTACAAGTTTGCTACTATTATGGATCATAATGTAAATATCTGATAAGAAGGATATATTTTCATTGTTACAAATTGAACATGATAAAAACATAGTGATTAATCACAAAAACAATATGTAATTATATATTGTGGAATATTTTTCTAGTTACAAATAAATGAAATTTTGTCTTGAAGTGTGATGTACCATGGGCAACAGTCTTCACGCCAGGTACCCCTATGTTGGTGTCTCTGCATGTGGGTGGACCCCACTGGAGACAGATAGAGGAGCAGTGCCTCATTTCCTTAAACCATTGGAAAGAAGTATTTTCCCATGGTCATAGATGACCCCTGTGAAAGATCATTCAATCCCCAAAGGGGTCGCAACCCACAGGTTGAGAACTGATGCACAGAAAGTTGGGACATTTGCTGCCATTATCAGTCTAACACAGTGGACTAGAAATATAAGTTCTAAATGTTTGTTAAACGTTTTTTTTTCCTCCATCCCTTATAAAATACCAGATTGTATGATGATCACAAATGTACATTTAAAAAATACTTGGTTGGATCCTTGGATGAGAGCAATGGAATACATGTTGCTGTCCCCCTTCCATGGGGGCCTGAGGCAGAAGGAGTCTGACCTCTTTCAAGTGCCAGCCACACAGCAGCAATTGCTTCCTCCCAGTTTCAGGTGCTTTCTGCAATTCTGTCCACATGATGGCTGGGCTTTAAGCATTCAAACATGCCCCACAAGAACAAAGTTTTAGCGGTCAGACCTGGGACTCATCAATACCCATGTTTTATGATATCCAGCTGCAGAATATATCCTCTTGTCTCCCAGGCTTCACTTATTGAGATCATTGTTCAATTTGGGTGTGCCATCTGTCGTCCAGGTCTCCCTAAGTGATTTGCTGGCCTCGCTTCCTTTGCCACTGGGAATGGGAGGAGTTACCAAAAGCCCAGTACATTCTTTTCTGCATTATAAAGCCATCGGGACATAATTAGAAATTCCTCCGCAACAATTGATTTGTTCAACTATCACTCAATTTAAAGTACTCGCTTTGTATTAAAAGTTACTTGAAAGTGGTTGGACATCCATCTGTGAGTCATCTCTTATAAGCTGTCCTTACCTAGTTTGTATGATTAGATTGAAGTTTGAAAATGACTTCTGGTTAGAATATCTTCAAAACTTTCACTAATGACTGTTTCTTCTTAGGTATTATAATGTCTTAGGAAGTCTGTCTCCTTAGAGATTTCTTTTCAGATTACTATAACTAAACTGAACTGATGATACCTGACTAGGTTTTCCCAAATGTTTTATACTATTACTGGATTCAAGACCTCCGAAAAAAATCAACTTCCTGTTCTCTCTAGCTCCTTTCCCCCTGGATTTTTGGTGGTTTTTGCATTTAGAGAAAAGTTTCAACCTGTGTTTCTGATTCATTTATAAATAATTTCCTTAGAGATAACTCACTAAGCTATTGTCTTATAAGAAAATGTCCTTTAAATTGCATGCAATTCCATTTTATCCTTTCCCTTGTTTAAGTGAGAAGGAAGCAATTAGTTGACAAACTCCAACGGAAAACAATAACTGGGCTGTTCTTTTGTGTCTGCTTCAGAATTAGGGGAGATAAGTGTTTGTGAACCTGTTCTTGGATCATCTGGGAGCACAGGACTAGTTTGCACTTGAGGTTTCTCCAGGAGGGAAAAAGCAAACAAGCATCCATTTGCATTTACTTAATGGGCCCCTCTCTGATAAGGTCATTATAGGACCTTAGGAGAGTTTATGATACAGTAACATTTTAGAATTAGATCCTCCATCACCACACATTTCTAGAATTAATAGCTCACAAGTGAGATGAGTCTTTGGGAAGTAAAAGAACAAAATCCTCCCTCCTTTTTTTTTTACCTCTTTCAATACATTCTTTTTTTGGGGGGCGGGGGGGCATCACTGCTCTCCAGTGGTGGGAGTAGGAGGCCCAGCCCCACTGCTGGAATTGAACCTCTGTCCCAGGGGGCCGCAGTCCCATGCACAACCACTACGCCACCAGGACTCAGCCTCAATACATTCTTTTAAAAATTTTTTTTAAATAATTTTATTGGGGGCTCTTACAGCTATTATAGCATTCAATACATCATCTGTATCAAGCACATTTACACACATGTTGCCACATTCATTTCCACTTGAGCCCTAGGTATAAGCTCCGCCTTCCCCCTACCCCCCTTTTTAAAATGAATCATTTTATTGGGGACTTATACACTTCCCCTCACGATCCATACACACATCAATTGTATGCTGGCCTCATTTGCATACTTGTAACCATCCTCACTCTCAAAACTTCCTCCCTCCACCTAGGGCCCTAGTTCCAGCTCCCCATATTTCCCTTCCCCCCTACCACCCATGAACCTTTAAAAACTTACAAATTGCTATTGCTTTTTCATATCGTACACTGTCCAGTGTGCCCCTTCACTCACTTCCCTGTTGGCCTTGCCCCAGAGAGGAGGTTACATGTAGATCCCTGAAATCGGTTCCCCCTTTCTACTCCACCACCCCTCCACCCTCCCAGTATCACCACTCCCATCACTACTCCTGAAGGGAACATCTATTTTAAATTCCCCATGTTTCCAACTCCAGTGTACATCCCCTGGTCTAGCTGGATTTGTGTGGCAGAACCAGGGGCATGATAGTGGGTGGGAGAAAGCATTTGAGAACTAGAGGAAAGATGCAGGGGTCACAGAAACCCCTTTTTTAAAAGATAATTTTATTGGGGTCTCTTACAACTTATATGTACACGGGTAGAGATAAGAGCTCTTGACACACAGAATCCAGGACAGACAAACCCCTCAGGACTGAGAATGACAGCAGTGATGCCATGAAGATAGGGAGAAAGTTAGGGGAGAACGGGGAGAAAGGAGAAACAATCACAATGATAGCTGTATTAAACCTGGCCCCCCTCCCCTGGGGGGACGAACAGATACATGGGTGAAGGGAGATAATGGAGTGTAAAATATGAACATAAAATAAATGATAAAATTATTAAGGGTTCATGAGACTAGGAGGGGAGAGGAGGGAGGGGAAAAAGAGAAGCTGGTATCATGAGCTCAAGTAAAAAGAAAATGTTTTCAAAATGATGATGGTAACGCAGGTACAAATGTGCTTGATACATTTGATGGATGGATGGTTTAAGAGCTCTATTGAAAGAAACCATTTGTATGGGCCAAAGGGAGGCCAAAATGATCGCCTTTTTGTCTGTAAGTGAAAAAAGAACAAAAGAATAGACGTTCTGAGGAGTGTGCTCAGAGAGAGAGAGCCAGGAGGGAGGTGGGGAAAGTGAAGTGGGAAAAGGAAACAACAGTGCCCCCAACCCTGGTAAATCTCACAGCAGTCGAGTGGATTATGATTCATGGAAACCCATTGGGCAGGCTAGAACTGCTCAGGGGAGGTTTCCCAGATGCTAACTCTTTACAGAAGTAGAAAGCCTTGGTCTTTCTCACACGGAGTGACTAGTGCTATCAAACCACTAGCCCTTTGGTTAGCAGCCCAATGAGAACCCCCTACTGGTTATGCCTTGTGGTTATGGTTTTGGTTAAATGGTAGGCTGCTAAGCATATACATGCATATATGGGATTATCATTATCGGGGGGAAGTATAAGTCTAGTTTGGGCCATGGCGCTCTTCTTATCCCCTGAAATCTGGCCCTATCTTTGAAAAACTTCAGAATTGAGCTTCTCAGGGCAACATCTACAGCTGTACACCTGAATTATTTTTCATAATATGAGGTATGACCTTTCTCGAGATCTCAAACCAAAGCTTGAGTGAGAAGATGAAAATGAATTTTATACATGACTCATAACATTTCCAATTTTCAAGAAATATGTGTTAGTCTGCGTAGGCTCAAGAAACAACTCCAGGGACACTCAAGTATGTATAAGAAAGAGTTTTAAATCAAAGAAGAATTGTATATTTAGAAAACATCTCAGCCCAGCCCAGTCCAGGTGAAGTCCATAAGTCCAATATTAGCCCATATGTCTGATACCAGTCCATAAATTCCTCTTCAGGCTTTTATGCCTGTAATGATGCCGAATGCAAGAAAATGGAAATGCAATTAGTGGAAAGTTCAGCTCCAGACTCAGGCTGTCATCAGTGTGGCTCCACGTGGCTTGTCAATAGGAATATCTAGCAGAGAAAGAGTGTGTGTGGCCCTCTTTCAAGGAGAAAAAGAGGAAAGTTCCCAGAATCCTCCTGGCAGGTGTTACCTTGTGACCATCGTGACAGGCTACACTCCCCTCCTTCACTCTTACTAGCCACAAGATGTCCTGACCATGAAATGCTTACCTGGCAGTGTTTTCATCTTTTACTTCCCACTCAGAACCTTACTCTGTATTCTGTAAGGAAAGTCTTGTGTCATCATCAGTGGGCCATTGACAGATGTTTAAAGCCTTTAAGCCAAGCTTAGGATCCACTACTCCTTTTGGCTTCTCTTCGGTGCCTTTGATGAGACTTCTCCACTGTCCATGGAGACTGGAGAAAACAGTTGGGTGATGGCATTAAGTCCACTGAGTGTGTGAGATTCCTGAGATGGTAAATCCCGAACATTCGTCTTTCCGATCAGGTCAGCATCTTTCCCATACGCAGCACCAGGATTGAAGGTCTGTATGTCAAGAAGATATTTGGAATATTTCCAACTTGATTTCAGCAATTACATTCACCAGTTGAAAGCTCTTCTTACGAATCGACTAGACTAGCATTTTCAACAGTCATTAATGAGCCAAGTGCGATGCAATTTTATAAATTAAGGGATTCGGGCCATCATTATGTGCAAATCTTGCCCAAATTACCTGCTCTAGTCAGAAGGTGTGATCTGAAAAAAAAAGGAAGTGACATGGTTTTGGAAAATGAAGGCATTCTGTAAATAAAATCTGGCAGCAAAAGTTCTCTGCAAATCTGGTGCTCAACATGGCTCAATCTATTGCTACATTAATCAGAAAGTAATTCTCCCCCCATCATCTCTATACTTCTGAAGTGACATTGCTAGTTGGGTCTGAACCCTTCACTAGTACCTAGCCTCTTAATGCAATAAGCTGAAATGAGTCTAAACAATTGAGAAGGGAAGTAAATTAGTTTTTCTCAACATTTTCTGGAGAATTGAGTTTACAGTGACTAGAATATATGAAACTGCCAAGGGGTGTTTGCAGAGTGTGTGTGTGGGGGGGGCGGGGGGTGTAGATAGAATGGAAGAAGTAGGATTCAGGCAACTTTCAAGGCTAAAAGGGGCTTTCACAGTCCCTGGGAGATAGCAAAGTCTGTCCTGGCAAGACGACATTGTTGCTGGATAATTCTCTCAGTTTCTGTGCTTTCTTTTCTCTTCCAGGGAGGGTGTATGCTCTGAGTCTGTTTCCAGAATTCTTTCCACCCCATCTGACCTGGTTTTTAACCGTCTATCCAACTACCAGAAAGGTAGGGAAACCTCTGAATGTTTTGCTTGGGAAAACATAGTTACTGTTGATATGTCTTTGCAAACCACTTTAATGGGGTCTTTTCATTTGGGTAAAGTATTAAATCAAGACTTGATAAAAGGAGGCAAAATAAAAGAGTGCTGCAGTTCCTTTACTTGGAAAGTTGTGGAAACTTTTATCATTTAAGCAGCCTGTGAGATTAGAAATGAGGGCCACAGAGAAATAAGGAGGACTTCCAGGGAGGCAAGAGAGTGATATGGCAGAGGTTGTCGGGAGGCATGCCCAGGAGCTTGTCGTAACAGCTATGCTGGATATTTTGTTTTAAATGGTTTATAGTTCTAGAACATAAGCCCCTTGCTTTCCTGCTCAACTCCAGTCAAGCCTGCTATCCATGTCTCCTTGTGTTGGTCTTCACCAGGCAGAGGAGTCAAAAGGTCAATGAACTGGGACCAGTACTGGGGGCAGTTTAAGATGGAGGGAAGAAAAGCGCCACAGGAAAGGAGACTCTGGTTAGAAAAATCTGGAACTCAGAAAGAAGAGAATCTCAAAGTATCAGGAACAAGGAACAATCCATTCGCTACAAGGAGACCTTGTAGACATGTAGACCATGCTCTGCTAGTTTCTCCTTTCTTTGAAGAATAAAGTCCAAGCGCTACTCTGGTTTGAAAAGTCCCATGTACCCTGGCTCCTGACTGTCCTGTGCCATTATTTTCCACTTTGATCTGCCCACATGGGACTCTTCACTTTTGCTCCAACAATTTGTGTCCTCTTGGGCTGGCATGCTCCCAGATTCTGCCAAAACTCACTTCCCACTGTCCTTCCAATGTTGGCTGAAATGCCTCCTTTGCAAGAAGACATCCTCTTACAATGCATGTTCCTCAAGCCCTGGCTTTTTATCTCTTAACTCTGCTTTATATCTCTTTAGAGTACTTTTCTCACTTTCATTTTTTTAAATCTTTTTGTGTACTGTTTCACTGTGGAAGACAGCCTCTAAAATGGTCCTGCATGAACCATACCTCCTGATGGTTTTACCTGGTGCAATCACCCACAGTCTTAGGTGTGAGATGGCCTTAGTCAATTGCTTCAGATACACAGGTTATAGCAAAAGTGGTGAGATTAACTTACAAAGGAGTGTGGTTCCAACTTGTCGACGGCGCTCCTTCTCTTCCTTCCTTCATTCTCCTAAGCCTTCCCTTAAGCAGCAGCAAACTGGTCAGCTGTGAACAGCCTGGAGTTAGCCATGTCTCTATTCCAGAGTCATTGAAAAGCTGGCACCTGCCACCAGACACATGAATGAGCTTAGAAGTTGTTCCTCCCTGAATTGGGGTCTTGAGATGATGCCAGTTGCAGCCTTCTAGGGGACCCTGAGTCAGAGGACCCAACGAGGTCACATCCATTGTCTTGACTGATCCATACTGTAAAATAGTACCTGCTATTTGAAGTTGTTAACTTTGGGGGTCATTTCTTATGAAGCAATGTTTTCCCTTGAGTGAATTCCACCTTATTGCCACCATACAGTACAGAATAGAATTGCTCCATCGATGTCCCAAGACTATAATCTTTTTGGAAGGCATGCTGGTGGCACTGTTGGGGTAAGCACTGGACTCCTACCCTCAGAGCAGGTGGTTCAAACCCCCTACCATCTTGAGGAGGAAAAGGAGGCTATTTGCACTTGACAGCCTCAGAAACACTGTCTATGGTGCCTCTCAGTCAGAATCAACTTGATGGCAATGTGTTGGGGTGGTTGGTCTTTATGGAAATGGAGAACCCTAGGGGGTTGGAATGATGCTGACCTGGGAGTCTGTTGCCCAACATTTAATTCACTGTGCCACTAGGACTCCTATGCAGCAAACGATAACCAAAAGTCCTTCATTTGATGTAAGCCCCACGGGGACTTGCTCTATTGGGTTGAGCATTTTTGGCCAAGGCAAAGGCACACAAATGTATTCAGTACATAATTATTGAGCAAATTAGTGGACCTATATTGGGTTCACATGGAAGACACTGGAGTTTTCATATCTGAGAAACCATTGACAGTGTTGCTGTTTTAAAAAAAACGGCTGTTTTGAAGTTTAAAATTGATACCAAAAGTCTTAGAAGAGCATAGGTAACCAGCGTGCCGATCATGGTGGGCTTACAGTGCCACACTCCTGACCAGGAATATGGGCCTCAGTTTATGTTGCTTAAAAAACTTCCAGCAAGTGCCTGGACAAGCTCAATAGAGGGAAGAAGGAGCATTTACCATGGCTGTGCGGATTGAGAGGAATGACTGCCAGTTGTGGGTGATTTGATTCTGAATCCTGGCAGCCCTGTGTGTATCAGAGTAGATTCTGAATGGCTGATTTTCAGAAGTAGACCACCAGATCTTTCTTCAAAAGACAGCCTGGGTGGTCTTACGCTTCCAGCCTTTTGCTTAGCAGATTGAGCAGGACCTTGGACTCCTGGTGGTACACAGGATAAAAAAATGCAATGGGCTCTTTGTTGCATTTGTTTTCAGTAACTAGTGGGTTCTGCTCCCCCTCAGATATCATCTCACTGGGGACACAAGCAATCCATATCAGAACGGTAACAACACACTGAAGTAATGTGTGACACGAAGCTAAGTAGCAGATGTTTTTGAGGCAAGAGCCATTGATGACTTTCTGATTCTTCCTTTTTATAGTGGAGAAAATTGGGTAGACATGTGTGTTCTGGAAATTAGACCAGCAAGCTCCATAATTCTTCAGTAGAAAGAAGGAACAAAGTCAAACAACTCAGTGATAAACTGAACTCTGTTGGTGAGCACCTGGAAGCACCCAGGAGGAAAGAAATGACAAGAACACTGACAAACTTACTCCTACTCTTAATGGCATCATGGAGCCCTGCTGGCCTCGGGTTTTGCGCTGGGGCACTGACTGCAAGGTGAGCGGTTCTAATCCACCACCTGCTCCTCAGGAGAAAGATGGGGTGTTCTACTCCCGTTAGGCATCTCAGACATTCACGAGGGCAGTTCTACCCCATCCTACAGTTGCGGTAAGCCACCTACAGGTTTGCTAGGAATCAGAATCAACTCAATGGCAGTGATTTTTTTTTTTTTAGATTAATGACATCCTAGGGAGAATCTCGAGGACATTCACTGTTCTGTAAGCCCAGTATCCGTTTCCAGGAAAGAGAAGCAGGATGTGTAAGATTTACACTTTCTCCCCCACGGGGGAAACACCAACATGATGGATTTTCTTCTAATGGTCACGTTAGATCGAGAAATGTTTGAGATGCTAAGGAAAGACTAATTCGTTTCCCCCTGTTTTGTTAGATGCTATCTACAGATGGTGAGCGGTTCTCTTGTAAAGCAAAGGGGAGTGGGTGTGAACTCTTTTTAGAGCTTTCCATCTTTCTGGGGGAAATTTCCCCTTTAAAGGGGAAATTGGTCTAAGACAAGCTGCGTTGGAATCAGCACATCTACTGCTATCAAGAAAAAGTGACAGAGTGTGGCTGTCTCCACATGGAGGCAGGCCACTCACACTGGATGAAAACTTCCATTGTCCGGTGGTCGGTGTCTGTCCACGTGCTGACAAATGGCCCGAGCAGGGCTTTGAAATATTGGGCTCCACCAGCGAGTGCCAGGTGGAATGTGATGACCGTTCTGATTTATACCTTTTAGGCCAGAGGTACTTGACTAAATGGATGTCAAGGACCATTTTGGCCACCACCTGTAGAGCCACAGGTATTCCGTTGAAACCCATGGGTGAGAACGACATAAATAGGTGCTGTAAATGTGTCAGCCCATGAAGCCACAGGTCTGTTAGTTCATGGAAAACAACCCAAGGGCTTCCGGGAACTAGGGGGATTTTGCAAGAGTTCATTCAAGTTTAAACATCACCCCCCTACTCCATGCTGATAATCTGAGTTTCCACTCCAGATATATAGAAGCAGAATCCACATTTTGATTAGAACTTCAAAAGAGTCCCAAGAATCTGTCTGGGCAGAAGCGTAGTCAGAGGGCTCCTTAGTAGCAAGAAGGGTGAGGCTTCTGCTCCCATACTTTGGCTGTGGTTTCAGGAGAAACTC